>NW_019013837.1:0-19429 GCF_000150535.2 Carica papaya | reverse complement strand
TATGTGATGTGCCATAATGAATCGCTACTACTCATGCAAAGAGTAAATACATATATAGTGGTCAAAACTCTATTAACCACACTTGCAATCCTCTTTTTACTCTCTTAAATTTATACATTGTATTTGAATTACAAGTTGTGATTTATGTTTTACTTGTTTAAATACTTCGCTCTTATTTTACTTACTTTTTTTCTGTAGTTGTTTACATCTTCAAATTTTAATTAATCCCCATTTTTGAATTGACTTACATACTTGAACTAATAATTAGTATCAAAACAAAATCTTTATTTTGGTTTTAACTTAATTATCTTTCAACAAATGCCTTACAGTACCGTGTTTGAAGAAGATCATTCTACCTCTAAGCCATCTTTTTTTGCATAACAAATTATAATTATTAGAAAGTTAGAATGAAAATTTTATTCAAATTTTGAGTTTTGATACTTAAGATGTAATTATAAATGATCTCCATGTCCCAAATAAGAAAGTAGGTGATTTGGTAGAAGCATGAATGTCATTATGTTCTACCACAATATAATACACTCTCTATGCTTAAACAAAAAACAAATTCACTTGAAAAATCATTTCCTAACAAAGGAATAGAAAATGATAAAAATTAAATTTGGTAGTGATTTTAGTAAGAAAAAAATTCAAAGAATAAATACGCAAAATTGCTAAATATTTATTGTCAAAATATCATTTGAAATATCGTGTTAAAATTGGATATATTTTTTTACCTATTTCTAATTAGAAGAAACATATTATATAAAGTAGAGAAATTTTGAATTCCAAAAGAATCAATTTTTTTGTTGTTGTGAAAATTAATGTCAATCATGCACACAATCACATAAAGAGTAAAAGAAGAAAAACTACAAGGTTTACATGATTCGGTAAGGATGCTTACTATGATTTCTTCTATAATATTCCTAGAATATACTAGCATATTTTTAGAATATAGAGGAATATTCTTCAAATAAGCACAGAATGAAGCTACATCAACTAAAATATTCCAAGAATATATAGGAGTATTCCCACATAGGATCAAACCACATCAACAAATCTTTTCTTTACTTTGAATTCCCTATATCAACATCAACAAAGAGAGTAACCATCTCATTACACTGTTACCAAAATACCCTCATAATGGCGTTATTTAGTATTACATACTTAACCAAGTCTAGGTAGTGTATAAGCTTGTTAACTAGGATTGCCTTGATCATCATATCTATAAGATTCTCATGTGTAGATACCTTCTTCACAATTATAGTGCCTTATGATACAATATCCTAAATGAAATGATATCTAACATCAATATACTTGGTCCGCCCAGAAACATCTGGTTGTTGGTAAGATGTATGATACTTTAACTATCACTGAATGCATCTTTTGTATCAACCTAATGTCACTCACCAAACCCTATAGCCAAATAGCCTTTTTTACTACTTCCATTAGAGTTATGTACTCAACCTTTGTCGCAGACAAGGCAACTGTAGATTGCAAAGTCACCTTCCAGTTACTAACACTACCAGAAAGAGTAAACAAGTAACATACTAGAGATCTCCTCCTATCTAAATACCCTACATAGTTTGAATCCACATAATCTACAACTAAGTCACCTATTTTATGTTTGTTGAAAGTCAAACCCATATATGTAATACCCTTTAAGTACCTTAGAATCCATTTCACTGCTTGTCAATGTTGTTTCCAAGGAACAGTAGACATATGCTCCATGTTCTCATTTGTCTTTGGGGAAATATCTATAGATAACTTGAAATGGGTAGTAAATGAAACAATCATGGGCTTGGCATTACTCATGTTGAACTACTACAATAACTTTTGAATATAGGATTGATAAGACAAAAAAAAACTTTGTAACACTTCTATCCCAATTAATCTCTATTCCCAATATCTTCTATGCAGTAACTAAATCTTTCATCTCAAACTTATCACCCAACTACTTTTTCAAAAAATCATTTGTGGCGTGCCTTTAGTAGTAATAAACATGTCATCCACATACAATAAAAAATGGATAAAAAAGATGTAAGAGCCTCTTGTGATAAAAGAAATTGTTATAAGCATTACGAGTAAGTTATTCGATATCATGAATGTATCAGACCTCTTAAGTAATCAAACATGATTTTTCATACTTGAAATGAAAAATCCCTCAAGCTAAGTCATATAAACATGTTCCTCCAATTTACCATGTAAAAAGGCAGTCTTCATATCTAACTGTTTAAGCTCTAAGTCATAAAAAGCTATCATAGTAAGTAAGACCCTGATAAAACTGTGTTTCATAACTAGAAAGAACACTTTATCAAAGTTGATCATTTCTCTTTGAGTAAATCCTTTAGCTACATACTAAGCCTTGTATTGAGGTACTTCTACCCCTGAAGTACCTTCATTATTCTTGAAAACCCATTTACAGCCTACCACCTTTTGCCCCTTAAATAATGACACAGGTTCCCAAGTCTAGTTATTGTGAAGTGATTCAATTTCTTCACCCATCATACTAATCCACTAATCTACATTTGAATAAGAAATAACTTCTTTGTAACTTGTAGGTTCTTGCAAATAAACTGTCTTTATAACTAATAAGGCATATGCAACTAGATTTTCATATATCTATAGTGGTCTAAGTTTTCTTCTCTCCTTGCCCGTTGCAATGCTTATATGATTGTTGTTGATCATGTGCACCATCATCACCTTATTGATTAAGATCTTGCATCTCATTCTCTTAATTATTGGACTAAATTGTTAGAGTACCAACCTTTAATTTTATTCGTTCTCTAACATTGTGACCTAATTGTACCATTACTTTCTCCTTTTGATTATCTAATTAAGTAAACTTATTAATATCACATCTTTATTGATAATACACCCTAGAGATTTTGGATTACCATACCATAATCTGTAACATTTTGCTCCATATGCATACTGACACGGGAAGGACTTGGAAGGATCGTAATACTCCTAGAATCTCACACCACATATGATTAAAAGACTTTAACTATCTAATTCACCCTCTCTATGTGATAATTTCACCCACCAATATGGAATATAATAATCAAGATAATTAGAAAAATAAAAAGGAAAATAAAGAACATCATAGCTTACCTAATAAGTCAATCATAATTCCCTATCTCAACAAGACTTTTGAAAGCTTCCCAACTTAAAAAAGTTAAAGAACACTCACAAAATTAGCAAAACTAATTTTAAAGAAAACAAAATCTTGAACTTTATTGATTTGGTGAATTTTCATTACAACCTAAGGACTAAGGTCCTTATATATATACCTTTATTTTCTAATCCAATGCGAAGCAGGATTACAATTTCCTACTTGAATACTTAAACAAAATTTGACTAAAACTCTTGTTGGAAATTCATTAAATAATTAAATACTTATCCAAAACTAAGATTAAATTAATAAAATAATATTAATTTATTTGAAGCAGAGTCCTTCCTCCATTAGTCGACCCCTTAAGCCATCTTAATCCTTTTAATTGATCTCATTCTTTGAATAGAACTCTTCTTTGAATTCAACATATTGATCATATGGGAAAAAAAGGGAAAAAAAGTGGAATTAGCCTAGGAGAGCTACTATCTAGGCTATTTAAGTGCGCTAGCTGGCTGCCTACATGCAACTGGCGCACACAAAAAGCTTCCATGCACGGGCACGAGGCTATCTAGTGCGTGCGGCTGGAACATTCTGCACAAGCGCTCATTTTTTCTTGGTTAGGCATGTGCAAGCTCCTATAGGCATGCGGTAGCTATTGTTCGCACAAGTGCACACCCCCTGCATGCATGAAAATCCTCCCATACGTCTAGTTTTTTTCGTGTGTGATGTTATGTCGCATGTGCGAGTCATCCTTCCTGCACATGTGGCCGCCCGCACGTGTAAGGTAGAAGACTCACGTGCACGACACATGTTGTCCGCGGGCCTTCTTGGTCGAATGTCCCTCTTTGGGCCTTTTCTTGGGCTTCCCAACTAAGTTCTTCCTTTTGGGCCAAGGCTTGTCTTTGCTTTCTTTTTGGAATGGGGCTCGTGAGGATCTTTACAGTAAAAAAAATCATCCATTTTCTTACATGCACAACGTGCATGGGGGTCTATATACGTCTGCTGTGTGGCGTGCTTACGCAACATCCTTGTGCATGCTCGTGCATATTGTACATCCTTCTTTTCATATGGTTGTAGACTCGCAGGTAATTATCTTACAAGAATCTTAATCACCGTGTGATTCTTCCTTGATGTAGGATTGCATTCTTGGACTTAAATTTGAGTAATTCAAGATCACATGACATACCCTGGAAATATGTATTTCTTGCCTTTGGCTCAAGTTTACCATCCCTCACATGAACAAAAACAAGACAACCAAACACTCTCAACTAACAATAGTCAACAAGTGAACCAGATCATACCTTAAAAGGATTTTTACACTTAATAGTTGTAGATGGAGATCTATTAACCAACTAACAGACAATATTAATAAGTTCAACCCGAAATTCCTGTCCTAAACCTGAATGTGACAACATATTTCTTCTCCCATCATAATATGTCGTATTCATGCGCTTTGCGGTACCATTTTTTTGTGGTGTTTATATATAAATGCAGCATCTCACTATGTCTTCTTTACTGTGAAAATTATTAAACACATGATTATAAAATTTCAACCCATTGTCAGTTCTAAGACATTTAACTTTCCTTTCTATTTAGTTCTCAATCATGATCTTCTAATTTATAAATGTTGAAAATGTCTTTAAAAAGTACACCCAAATTATTCGAGAGTAATCATTAATTAAATTCATGAAGTATTTGGCACCATTCTAAGGAAAAAAAATTTTTTGAACCCATAGAACAGAACAAATATAATCTAACTTATCTCTATTCTTATGCACTACATTTTTGTTAAACTTCACTCTAATTTGTTTGCTAAGTGCACAATGTTCACAAAAGCAGATGTCGTGGCTTAGTTTGATTCTGATTACTGAGCCCTGATGCTAAAACAACTTCTTTCAAAATTGTATTGCCTTGAAAAATATAGAATTTAGACTCCAATGTGTCTTTCATGAATATCATAGAACCACTACGTAGTATGCGGACATTTTTTTTTTGCATAGTATGTATAGGCTTGGGAATCCTACGTAGAAAGAGAAATAAAGTTCCTTTTTATATGTGGAATATGCTGACATTCAATAATTTTGAAATTTCCATCAAACATTCTCAATTTGATGTTTACTAATTTCATCTATAGATAATGAAATATCATTACCCATATGCACGGTACCACTAATAAGTTTATAAGTAATTAAATAATGCTTGTGTTGGCACATGTGGAATATAACACCAGAATCAAGAACCCATGAGTTATTTCTATGATCTGAACTCATAAATAAAACTTCTCCAGCAATGACCTGCCTTGTCAGCGTATCAATAACGCATGCTATCAGTGCGAAAGCCCCCGGTACCTTATAAAAGACTGCCCTGGCGACCAAAGGATGTAGCCCAACCCGTAGCACAAGGTCAAGTGTACCACTTAAAAGAATCTGATGTCCTCCCTACTCCTGTCCTCATCCAGGGTATGTTTTCTATTTATAATACTTTTACCAAGGCTTTGATCGATACTAGTGCAACTCACTCTTTTATTTCCTATGCATTTGCTTGTAACCTAGAATTTAGACCAGAAGCCTTAGGAAAAACACTAGTGGTGGAAATTCTATCTAAAGGACTACTAGAAGTTCATTGTGTATATAAGGATTGTAGGATAAAAACTTCAGGGATAGAAATATATGTAAACCTGATACTATTAGATTTTGTAGGATTTGATGTAATATTAGAAATGGATTGGTTGAAAAAGTATAGAGGTATAATAGACTGTGAAAGTAAAATTATAATCTTACAATCCCCAAAAAAGAAATAAAAATTATTGTTATTATTTTTCTAACAATTGAATAAACAGGAATATGGATATTGGACCTACTGTGTGTTCTATACCAATTGTTTGTAATTTTTCGGATGTCTTTCCCATCAAACTTCTAGTCTACCTCCCCCACGTGAGGTATAGTTCTTGATTAAATTATTGCCTGGAACCCAATCGATCTCAAAGCCTGCGTATCGCATGAGTTGCACTGAGTTAACAGAGCTGGAACATTAGCTTTCTGACCTTATCACCCAAAAAATTCATTCACCCTAGCCATTCTCCTTGGGGCACTCTAGTGTTATTTGTAAAGAAAAAGGAGGGTACCCTCCGACTCTGCATGGACTATAAAAAACTCAATCGAATGACAGTTAAAAGTAAGTATCACTTAGCTCGGATCGACAATCTCTTCGATCAGCTGCAAAGAGTTACGGTCTTCTCTAGATCAATCTGAGGACCAGGTATCACAAGTTGAGAATTAAGGAAGAAGATATTTTAAAAACTGCCTTTCGGTGCAAATACAGTTTGTACGAGTTCATAGTGATGTCGTTCGGATTGACCAATGCCCCAACAGCCTTTATGGACTTAATGAACTGGATATTTTAAAAACTGCCTTCCGGTGCAGATACAGTTTGTATGAGTTCAGAGTGATGCCGTTCAGATTGACCAATGCCCAACAGCCTTTATGGACTTAATGAACCGAGTTTTTTGACACGCACTAGATCGATACGACATTGTTTTTATTGATGACATTCTCGTGTATTCCAAAAGCTGCGAGGAACACATTGTGCATTTGGCTGAAGTGTTGGAGACCCTCCGCCAAAATCAACTGTATGCAAAACTAAGCAAGTGCTTTTTTTAGTTGGATCGAGTTTCTTTTCTCAGTCATGTAATCTCAAGAGAATGAGTTACTATAGACCTGTCCGAGGTGGAATCGGTGATTAACTGGAGTTCACCCACCAATGTGGCTGAGGTACGAAGTTTTCTGGCTTAGTAGGATATTACCGATGATTTATTGATGGATTTGTCAATATTGCTGCCCCTGTGAATTGACTCAGAAAAAAGGCATATCCTTCGTTTGGAATTATGCGTGCAGTGAAAGCTTTATGGAACTAAAGCGCTGTCTCACCTCTGCTGATGTGTTATTCCTCCTTGACAATGAGAGGATATTCTAAGTTTATTATGATGTATCTCATATTGGTTTGGCGTATGTCTTGATGCAGCATGACAGAGTAGTCACCTTTGGATCCAACAGCTCAAAGTCCATGAGTAGAACTACCCTATCCACGATCTGGAGCTAACAGTCATTATCTTTACCCTGAAGATATGACGGCATTACCTGTATGGTCAGACCTTTAAAATCTACACTGACCATAAGAGTCTCAAGTACCTCTTTTCCCAACGGGAGTTAAACACGAGCCAAAGACATTGGACGGATCTTTTAAAGGATTACGATTGCCAAATCATTTATCACCCAAAGAGAGGGAATGTAGTCGTCGATGCCCTAAGTTGAAAGGAGCCTGCTATACTGGCTCAAACAATGGTCTCTAGTTAGAAGATGATGGACACTGTACAATTGCTCTGACTTAGCTATTACGGCAAAGGCACCTATCTCGCCCAAATTCAAGCCCTACCAGATCTCTTTATGAAGATTTGGGAAGCACAGGCCATAGATCTGGAACTCATCAAGAATCTGGGTAAGTTCACTTCTGATGAATCTCCTAATTTCAGGATCTTTAATGACAGACTGTTCAAATTCTGAAATCAAATTGGGGTCCCCATTGCTATATGTATAAATGTACTCAAGACCGCTTATACTTTCAAGTTATCCATTCATCCTGAGAATACCAAAATGTACCAGGGCTTGAAACGATAATATTGGTGGCCAAGAATGAAGAAGGATATAGTTGACTATATCCCACGATGCCTCACTTGTCAATGGATAAAAATAGAACATTAGAGACCTGGTGGCTTCCTACAGGGTCTTCTAATTCCTGAATGAAAATGGGAGCACATGACTATGGACTTTGTCACCGGATTGCCCAGGACATATTCTGGTCGAAATTCCATTTGGGTCATCGTGGATAGGCTGACTAAAACCAACCATTTCCTACCTATTTGAACCACGAACTCCACCAGTAAGTTAGTCCACTTATATGTTGATGAGATTATTTGACTTCATGGAGTTCCCTTATTCATTGTATCCGACCACAACCCCCAGTTTACTTCTCACTTTTGGGATAACTTCCAAGAAGCTTTAGGGTCTGGGTTGTACTTCAGCACCGCTTATCATCCCTAGACGGATGGTCAATCAGAACGTACGATCCATACATTGAAAGACATGTTGCGTGCTTACGTTCTCGACTTTGGTGATAACTGGTTTGAGTATCTTCCTCTTTGTGAATTCACTTATAATAACAATTATCATTTCAGTATCGGTATAGCCCCGCATGAAGCATTGTATGAAAGGCCTTGTCATTCCCCTACTTATTAGAGTGAAGTCGGAAACCAGCGCCACTTAGGATCAGACTTCATCCACGAAACCATTGAGAAGGTCGCAATCATCCACAAGAATTTGGCAACTGTCCAGAGCTATTAAAAGAGTTACACCAATAATCGTAGGCGACCCCTACAGTTTGCCGTAGGAGATCAAGTTTTCCTAAAAGTCTACCCCTACAAAGGAAAGATGTGATTTGGGAAGAGAGGGAAGTTGAGCCCTCATTATGTGGAATATTTTTTGATCATCGAGCGCATTGGACCCGTGGCATACCGCCTCACTCTATCCTGAGAGTTCGCGGGTCTGCATGATATCTTTCATGTCTCGATGTTCAAGAGGTACCACCCTTATTCATCTCATATTATTTCTCGTGATGAGGTGCAAGTACAGGCTGATATGACCTATGAGGAGGTTCTCGTAGAAATCTTTGGGTGGACCGATAAGGTCTTACATAACAAGACGATCCCCATGGCGAAGGTATGGCAGCATCATACCTCGAAAGAAGCAGCATGGGAATTAGAGGACAAAATGAGGAAAAAGTATCTAAACTTATTCGAGAAAAATTTGGGGATAAAATTTTTTTAAGGTGGGAGGGACGTAACACCCCCTCCCATCACTGTGCTAAAATGATTTAGAAACTGTATTTATTCAGATCTTTGCCCATTTTAAACTTAATTAATTTACGTTGTTTAACATTTATCGTGATTCGCAATTTTGATTGATTTTTATCTATTTATTTTATTTTAACTAAATTGAATTAAAGTAAAAATTTAGAAAAAAAATCGAAAAACGACAAAATGAAAAAAAAATGCTCGCGGGGAAAATCTCGCGAGAGGGCTGTTTGCCCGCACGGATGCTGGGCACTGTGCCCGTGCGCATACGTGCACAGTGGCCGCGGGGCGTGCGCATAGTGCGCACGACCTATCTGCACGCCCGCACACATGGGATGTGCACATAGTGCGCACGTCCCTTTCGCGTACATGGCACGAGGTCGGACTTACGCGTTCATCTTGTCGCGCGCAGGTGGGACGACCGTGAGCCCGGTACGGGGTTAGTAGTTGCGCGCATGTCCTGTCATGCAAAGGTAGGCCATCAATGTGTCACCTTACTCACAGATAGGCCTTGTGCGCTTGGGGCCTACGCGAAGTAGGCCTTGTGCGCTTAGGGCCTGTGAGAAGTAGGCCTGCGCACGCAGCACCTAGTGCACAGGTTAGCCATTGTGCATGTGACAGTAGGCCTGTGCGCCTTCAAGCTAGCCTACAGCGTGCTGCCCGGAGCATTGCCACCTCGAAATGTGCATCGCTGCTGCCTTAGACGACGTGCGGTTGCCACCGGCAGCGGAGGCCTCCTCCTTGATTTTTCGTGTCGAGCATCTTTTTCTCCTTTCTCTTCACTGGATTTTTTCACTTGGCACAAATCCAACGGTTTTAAAATTCTATAAATTGCTCTCCGCATTCCCTTTCTCTCCATACTTCCATTTCTTCCATTTTCAAAGGTTTAGAGAGAGAGAGAGAGAAATTGTAATTTAGTGAAAGAAAGGAGAACGATGAAGAAAAAATCATCGAGGTTTTAGTAAGGAATCTAGTATTACTTTTGACGTCTTAAGAAGTATTTTTAAATAAACAAATTTAATATGATTGTTAATTTGTCTATTTTGTATGCCTCTGTGTACAGATGAGTCGAATTATTCTAGTTTTCAAGTATACTATGTGAATTATAGACATTTGATGAATTTGCATGTAATAAATATAATATGTAATCGATAATAGTAAAAGTAAAAAGAAAAGAAAAAGAGAAAAGTAGAATAAAGCCTGTATGATCCGAAATATATCTGTATTGACATGCATATTGCATTAATTGTCTTATTAAGCTTTTTATCTCTGAGGGGTATTTATTCTCCTTGCCCTTTGGGGTATCTATTTTCCCTTCCCCTATCTGGTTTGGAAAGACATAAGAAGACCGCTCCTAGTGGATGATGACGTGTCCTCTGACGAGAGTGGTGTCACACTATCTGTAGGAGTCTCATGTGACTAAGTAATGTCTGACTATAGATATCTGTTAGGGTCACTATAGTTGGTACAATAGTGATCATAAATCATACCATGGTTTGGCTAGTCGAAAATGGGGCTAAGCAAATTGTCATATCTGTATGTGATCTGGACATTCCACTTGGGTAGTTGAAAATCTATATCTGCCTTCAGAGATGGAAGTTGTAACGACTTCATGAAGTATGACACAAATAATTTGTATATTTCATAATTTATTTGATTTTCTTTATTATCTGACATGATGTATGTTTGATTTTCTGTGCTAACGTATCATTTCCTTAACAAATAAATGATTTTTCATAATACGAGATAAATAAACGAGGAAGTTAAACGGTGAGATAAAATAATTAACTTTTAAGATCTTACGATATTAATTTAATATTATTTTCCTTACTGAGCATATGGAACTCACTCTTTCCATGCTCCCCCACCTAGATGAGGAAGAAAATGAGAAACCACATGCCGACTTATCCTTGGAAGTCTATAAGGATCCCATAGATCCACAAGTCTGAGTGCATGACTGTTTCTGCACTCTAATGAATTCAATAGCATAGTTAAAGAAGTGACCCTTATGTTTAATATTTTGTAGCCACTTCTGGCCTCAGTTTATGTATGTTTTTAGAATTTATATATATTTGTAAGGAATTTGTTATGATTTGATTTCGCTGCATAAATTTTATCATGTACTCGTTATTTTGAATCTGTATCTGACATTCATTTGCCTTAATTAGCACTTGAGATGTCACATGGGCTTGTAATGTGCAGATACCATTTGTAATATTCTCGTTTTATGATAGACAAAACAGAAATTACAAAAGTTTGTCGATATAAAAGGTGATTATGGTCCCATAATTACAAGATCATCATTTTATTTTTCTAAAATTCTGTCACCAGAAAAAACTATCTTTTGAGGCATCATATTGATTCGGAAGATTCTACCGCATGAAGTGAACAATTCTTCCGCTATGGATCCAGGTACACTTCGACTTACATTTCTCATTGATTTAGTACGAGATTGCATGTTTAAATTTACAGATATATTGATTTAAAAAGAATTTTTATTCTAGCAATTGCTATCAGAGCATTTCTTTTATTAAATTTTTTAGATCCAAGTTTTTTTTTATAGATTTTTTATTTTGGATCTCGAATATAAGAAAATAAATATATATATGTATATATATATCTATGAGGATTACAAACAATTATATATGTGTATATATATGTAGTAGAAACATTGTATCCTTAGAGATAATATATAACCCATAAACTTTATATTTTAATTTTGGTTTATGGTTATATGGTTTCATCAAAGTTATTATGTTTTGGTTTTTGGGTTATATATTATCTCTAAGTTTTCTTATAGTTGATCTAACTAAGGTTAAAATAAGACTAGTTGGAAATAGGCATTCTTAGATTACATATGATGTAATTTTCATACTGCACATCCATGTTTGATCCATGTCATTTGGTTATACTAATATACGTGACCATTGATGAGTTTAACTACATTAACTATAGCGAAGGCCTTTTTGATTTTATGTCATTATGATCGATGGACGGGATTATTTGGTGATGCATTCAGGTACTGATAGCACAATTTTGATTACTCGTACAGTTATTTAATGCATAATTAAGGTGTCACATGATGCCCAAGTGGGAGATTGTTGGATTTTTTCTAACATGTGGGTTTAATGTGTGCCTCGGTATGCATATCAGGCTATCAATTTAATAGAATTATTTAAAAGTGATCAAATACGGTTAAAAAGTATTAGGCCTTAATGCATCGATGTTAAGTATGGGCTTGTAATGTGCAGATACTATTTTTGTAATATTATCATTTTATGATAGGCGAAATGAGAATTATAAAAGTTTGTCGATATAAAATGGCAACCATGTGATTTGAGAAGCCATTAAATTGAAAGTTTGATACGCATACCGAGAGCTATATTAAGCCCACATGTCAGATAGAATGTAACAATTTCACACTTGGGCTTTATATAACACCTTAATTATGTGTTAAATAACCATAAGAGTACTCAGAACTGTATTATCAATACCTGAATGTATCACCAAGCAATCCCAACCATCGATCGTAATGACATAGGATCAAAGCGGCTTTCACTACAGTTAAAGTAGCTAAACCCATCAACAGTCATGTATCGAATGACATAGATCAAGCATGGATGTGCAGCATGGAAATTACATACTATATGATCTAAGCATACCTATTTCCAACTGGTCCTGCCTTAATCTTAATAAGATCAACAACAAAAAAACTAAGAGATAATATGTAACCGAAAAACCAAAACATAATAACTGAAATGAAACCATATAATCATAAACCAAAACCAAAGTACAAAGTTTATGACATGTCTTATATAATAAATACAAGTATGGTATAAGACTTCCACTGAATCTATACATCATATAAGAAAGCTTAATATTTAACATTATTATATTTCATTTTTGTTGTAATAAATACGTGACAGTTATTCAGTATAACGTGTGAACTTTAAATCGATCCAAATAAAGATTTATTGTTTGATGTGCTGCTACTGTCTATATTTAATTATTGTTATAGGGTACCACTTAAAAGTTAATATTATGTTCAAAGATAGAGTGTTAATTGATACTTGGTATCTTGATATGAGATATACCTTTATTTAAAATTCATTATTAAAGTTTATGGTTTAATATTTTTATGTGAGAATTAATTAATTAATTTGTTTTTGTATGTTCTCTGTTCAACTTCCTTTTCTACTGGAAGTATCACGGGAATGTTAATTCTATCCCAACGCTAAATGACACAAACTTCAAACGATGGAAGAATAATGTTCGACTTATACTTAGAGTTATAGATTTGGATTGGGCTTTACGGGTTGATCAACTTGATCGGATTACTCTTGATAGTACTCTTGAGAAAAAAAAGGAGTTTGAAAGATGGGATCGATCAAACTGTATGATTATGTTGGTTATGAAATAGGCCATTTTAGAGGTTTTTTAGAGCATTATGTCCAATGAAATCATAATAACTAGAGATTTTCTTCATTTTTTTAAAAAATATTTTACGATAAGTGATAAGACCGAAACATGTACACTTTTGTCGACTCTTGTTTCCATGAGGTATAAAGGAAATAGAAACATCAGATAGCACATAAAGGAGATGTCATATGTGCATGTAAAGCTCAAGACACTTAGAGTGAAATTGTCAGAAGAAGTACTTGTGTACTTTGTTTTGATTTTTCTTCCACCATAGTTCAATCATTTTAAGGTGACATACAAATGTCAGAAATAATCCTAAAATCTGAATGAGCTCATTTTCATTTTGTGTTCAAAAGGAAGAAAAACTCAAGTTTGAAAAGACAGAGAGTGCTCATTTCACAATGATTTCAAAAGATAAGAAGAACAAGAAAAAGAGACCAAGTAAATCTGTTGTGATTCCAGTACAATAGAAGAAGCAACAAAATGTTCATATCAAAAATATTTGTTTCTTTTATAAAGCTTCGGGACACAGAAGAAGCAATGCGCTAATTATAATGCGTGGCGTGCAAAGAAATGTATATTTCTTAATTTTGTTAGTTTTAAGGTTAATTTAACTTGTATACCTATACACATATAGTGGATAGATTCTGGTGTCACAACTCACATTAGTGTGTCTATGCAGGGTTGCCTTCGTTGCTGCAAGCCAAGTGATGGTGCCATATTTATTTATGTAGATGATGGCAAACCATTCGAGGTAGAAGCAATTAACAAGTTTAGATTGTTGTTAAGGACTTGATTTTATTTAGATTTAAAAGAGACTTTTATTGTACCATCATTTAGACAGAATGTGATTTATGTTTCTATATGGAACAAATTTGGTTATTCATGTTCATTCAGAAATGGAAAATTTAATTTTTTTCTTAATTCAAATATGGTTGGTTCTAGTTCTTTATGCGCATGATAATCTTTATTTTCTTGATACAATTGGTTCTTATAATGAATCTGTACATGTTGGCACAAGAAGTGTAAAGAAAAAATTAACTAAGGAGAATTCTGCTTCATTATAGCACAAGAGATTATGGCACATCTCCCAAAAAAGAATTGAGAGACTTGTGTCAGGTGAAATTCTAGATCTCATTGATTTTATAGATTTTGACACATGTGTCCATTGTATTAAGGAGAAACAAACAAACATTAAGAGATTCAATGCCAACAGGGCTATGGACGTATTAGAACTTATTGATACAGATATTTGTGGACCATTTTCTACGGCTTCTTGGAATGGTCAACAATATTTCATAATGTTCATAAATGATTATTTCATATATGACTACCTATATCTTATTTATGAGAAGTCCCAATCCCTAGATGTGTTCAAGAGTTTTAAAGCAGAAGTTGAGAACCAACTCAATAAAAAGATTAAGGTTATTAGATCTGACTGTAGCGGTGAATACTATGGTAGATTTGACAGATCAAGTGAACAATGTCCGAGGTCATTTGCTCAATTCCTAGAGGAATGCAATATTGTCCCACACCACACCATGCAAGGTTCTCCTAGTATTAATAGTGTTGCTAAAAGGCGAAACATAATACTTAAGGATATGGTGAGGACTATGATTAGTTATTCTACCTTACCTAAGTCACTTTAGGGAGAAGCATTCAAGACTGCAACATATTTACTCAACAGAGTTACAATTAAAGCAACTACAAATACTCTTTATGAGCTTTAGACAGACAAAAAGCCTAACTTGAGATATTTGCACAGTTGAAGGTGTCCGGCTGAGTCCAGGACTTATAGGAAACAGGAAAATAAATTGGACTCCAGAACTATTAGTTGTTATTTTGTTTGTTATTCTGAATGATCCAGGGGTTACAAGTTTTATGATCCTACTATTAAGATAATTTTTTAGATAGAAAATACTCAATTCTTTGAGGATGTTGATTTTGTGAGGCAAAAAAGAGTTCGAGACCTTGTCTTTGAAGAGAAATGGGTCGATATTCTTATTCCCTTAGTTACTCCTGACAATGATCATGATTAGGTTTTTATATCTAGCATTATTCAAGAAGCAAATTTAGATCACGACTTGTCATAGTATTTTCCATTTTTGTTTAGAAAACTGTTCTTGAAGCACAAACATCACACTCTCAAGAACTTATGTCATTAAGGAGATCTATTAGAGAGAGGAGAAATGCAATTTCAGATGATTATATTGTATATCTCCAAGAACATGAGTTTGACATTGGTATAGTGGAATATGATCCTATCAACTTTTGTCAAGCCATGAAAAGTTCTAACTCTCAAAAGTGGATTGATGCCACGAATAAAGAGATGAAGTCCATGAAGGACAATGATGTTTGGGATCTTGTCCCATTGCCTAAGATACGAAACCCATTGTTTGCAAATAGATATTTAAAATCAAGAGGGATTCGAAAGGTAGTATGGAGAGATACAAGATCCATTTTGTCGCTAAGGGCTTTACGCAGAAAGATTATAAAGATACTTTCTCTTTAGTTTTATCGAAAGACTCTTTCAAGATTATAATAGTTTTAGTGGCACATTTTGATCTTGAGTTACATCAGATGGATATTAAGACATCGTTTCTCAATGGTGACATTGATGGGACAATTTATATGGTGCAATAAGAAAACTTTATATCTGGAGATGCATAGTAAATGGTTTGTAAACTAAAAAAATCTATATATGAACTTGAACAGGCTTCTCATCAATGGTATCATAAATTTTATCAAGTTGTCATCTCATTTGGTTTGAGATGAATTTAGTGCAAGATTGTGTACACTATAAGTTTAGTGAAAGTAAGTATATTTTTCTAGTTTTATATGTCGATAACATACTATTTTCTAGTAGTGATATAGGTTTATTATACAAAACCAAGAGATTTCTGATAAAAAAATTTAAGAATAAAGATTTTGGGGATGCCTCTATTGTATCAGGGATCCAAATACACTGGAATCACTCTCGGGGTACTCTTGAATTATCAGAAAAGAGTTATATCAAAAAAGTTCTTAAAAGGTTTGGCATGCAGAATTGTAACTAGGTGACTGCCCTATGTCTAAAGGAGATAAATTTACTCTAAGTCAATGCCTCAAGAATGACATAGAGACTACGGAGATGCAAAAGATTCCTTATTTTTCAGTTGTAGGAAGTCTTATGTATGCACAGGTTTGTACGAATCTGGATATTATGTATATTGTGGGGATGTTAAGTAGATATTTAAGCAATATAGGTAGATATTATGGATCATTGGAAAGCAGCCAAACATGTCATGCAATATCTATAGAGAACAAAAGATTATATGTTCACATACGGGAGGTCAGATCAGTTGGATATCATTGATTATTTTGATTTTGATTTCGTCAGATATCAAGAAAGCAGAAAATTTACATCAACCTATATTTACTTGCTTGCTGAAGGAGCTATCACCCTATAAGAATGCTAAGCAAACACTTATAGCCTCTTTTACTATGACAACAGAGTTTGTAGCTTGTTATGAGGTATCTAATCATGGAATGTGGCTACAAAATTTTATCACTGGGCTACGTATTGTTGATGGCATAGAAAGACCATTAAAGTTATTTTGTGACAATAAATATACAATTATGGTTTCTAACAACAACAGGAGCTCGGTGAAGTCAAAGTATATAGATATAAAGTTTCTCATTGTTGAAGAAAGAGTTCAGAGTAAGCAGATATCGATAGAGCACATTGGAACAAACTCAAAAATTACGAATTTGCTCACTAAAGGATTACCACTTAAGGTCTTTTCTGAGCATACTGCTCATAAAGGTGGTGTATCCTTAGATGATGTATAAGTTCAGTGGGAGTTTTGTACTCTAGTTGTATTTATTTTGTAAGACATGTCATAAAATTTGTACTTTGGTTTTGGTTTATGGTTATATAGTTTCATTTTAGTTATCATGTTTTGGTTTTTTGGTTACATATTATCTCTGAGTTTTCTTACAGTTGATCTCACTAAGGTTAAGGTGGACCAGCTTGAAATAAACACGCTTAGATCGCATGACATGTAATTTCTATGCTGCACATCCATGCTTGCTCCATGTCGTTCGGTTATACTAATATACGTGACCATTGAAAGGTTTAATTACGTTAACTGTAGCGAAGGCTGCTTTGATCCTATGTCGTTATGATCGATGGACAGGATTGTTTGGTGATGCATTCAGGTATTGATAACACAGTTATGAATACACATACGGTTATTTAACGCACAGTTAAGGCGTCACATAAAACCCAAGTGAGAGATTGTTGGATTTTTTCTAACATGTGGACTTAATGTGTGTCTCGATATGCGTATCAGACTATTAATTTAATAAGTCCATTTAAAAGTGTCAAATACGATTAAAAAGTATTAGACTTTAATGCATCGGGTTTAAGGATGAGCTTATAATGTGCAGATATTATTTTTATAGTATTCTCATTTTATGATTGACAAAATAAAAATTGCAAAAATTTGTCAATATAAAAGACGATTATGGTCCTCAAATCACACGGTCGCCATTTTATTTTTTTGAAATCACGTCACCAGAAAAAACTAGCTTTTAAAGTATCGAGTTGATTCAGAAGATTCTATTGCAGGAAGAGAATAATTCTTCCATTGTGGATTCAGGTATGTTTCCGCTTACATTTCTCATTGATTCAGTACGAGATTGTGTGTTTAGATTTATAGATCTATTAATTTAAAAAATATTTTTATTCTAACAAGTAAAGTTAAAGATTGGTTTTACTTATAAATATCTTTCCAAGAATTATTGACAAAACTTGACGAGCATAAAACTCAAACAAAAAACTATTTAAATAATTTTTTAGTAAAAATTTGATATAATGATTTCTTAAACTTCTTTTAATTTTTAGCAATTACTTTGATGAAAATAAGATAAATACTACGTAAGAAGAGCTAAACTAATGTGAAAGAAATAAAGTTTGAAAGTTTGTATCGATATTGGAACAAAATAGTTATGTATACAGAAAATGAATTAAAATGGTGTGATGCACTTATAGTATCATTGGATGAGAGTCTTTGATCTCTGCATGTTAAAATTGTATTATTTACATCTACATATCATACGAGAGTCCTCTCTTTGTGTGTCGAAGTTGTGTGATGCACAATCACACATCACAAGAGGGTCTCTACCTCTGTATGCCAAGACTGTGTGGTGCATAATCACATGCCAAATGCCAACAAGAATATATGTGGTTCCCTCAATCTTTTTCTTCATGAAAAAAAAAAAAAAATTACATTATGAATATTATTTACTGATCTTTAAATTTAAATTACTCAACTACTAACTAAAAATTTATTAAATATCAATGAATTTAATCCTGAGTTTGGATGAATTTTGTATTACCGTATGCATAGATATTGTTCTATGGATGAATTAAATTGGTTTAAATATTTTGAATATAGTTCTTGGATTACATTAACATTGGTCATTTGGGTTTAAATTAGTTTGACTATTTTGAAATCATAATCTTGTTGGGATATAATGAATTGATGAATTATTAGTGCCGATTGTGCTTTTTATATCTAGCTATTAGATTTGATATTTAATGTAAATACATTTTCAACAATTGAACTCTCCATATATTTTTAAGGATTATATATCTAGCCATTAGATTTGCGGTACTTAATATATATATTTTTTAAGGATTAAGACTCATTATATCTTCTTGCAAATATATTTGATATTTAGTATATTTATTTTTAAGGATTGAATTCTTTGTACCTTGTAGTTTAATTTTTGTTATGTACATATATGATAATTATTTAGATTTTTAAAAATTTCTTTAAAAATTTTGTAATGATTATTTTAGATCATTTACTCTTGAAATATTATTGGTTATATAGATATACCTAAAAAAATTAAAAAGTTAGATTTTTTTTTATAAGTGTTACACAAAATTTTGTGCAACTAATTTAAAAAAGAGAGAATATTACATACCAAGTAATAATTAATAT
>NW_019013835.1:9246-22036 GCF_000150535.2 Carica papaya | reverse complement strand
TTTTATTTTTATTATTATTGGAATTATTTTGATTTTATTTTATTTTAATAATTAATTTATTATGTAATAATTATATGATTTTAATTTAATAGAAATAAAAACAATAATAATGATAAAAAGGGATAAAATTATTTTTTGGATTTAATTGAAAATGATTTTGACAAAAATGGGTGAAAATTTAAATTCTGGGGGTATTTTTGAAAAGAAAATCGAAAACTGGGGTCAAAACGCAATTTAAAAAAACTGCACCACGTCAGCAGCCACGTTAGCAGCCCTGGCCAACCAGGACACGCCGCGTGACAGGGACGCTGATGCAGGAGGCCACGCGGGATGGAGCCACGTGGGTGATCCGCATGCATGCGATCGGACGGCCCAGATCCGTTCCCGCGCGCACGGACGACCCAGATCAAAAGCGCGTGCGGACGGCCCATATTGAATCACGCACGGACGGTCCAGATTTATTCCCAATTTAATCGCGATCCGATGACCCATATTAAAACGTGATGGACGGATCAAATTAAAAGGGGAAGGTTATAAACAACCTCATCCACACTTAACCCCAAACCCTAACCCCCAGAACCCTCGCCGGAGAAGACAACCCAGCCACCGGAGGAACTGACCGCCGCCACTCGCCGCCGCACTGGAGCACCTTCCGGCCACCAAACGAGGTAAAATTTCTCCTCTTGGCTTGGTTTTCGATGCTGAACCCACCTGTGGCCAAATCGGAGCCAAACCACTGGCCAATTGGCCGAAAAATACCGCTGAAGCCCAACGGCGCTGTCGTAGGTTTTCTCGATTTTCGCCTCCGATGAGGCCCTTCCCGATTTCCGTTCGATGTAATTTTTACACCACTGTGACCACCGTCCTTTCCTTTATAGGTTGACCGGAGCAAAACACCAAATCGTGACTCGCGCCGGAGAAGCCGCCGCACCCGAGAGCTCCGCTGCTGGTAAGTCTCGATTTTTTATATTTTTTTTGGCCCACCGAGGGCCCTAGGGGTGTTTTATCATAGGAACCAATGCAAGTTTGGTTGAATTCGGCCAAAAATGGTTAGAAACGGCCAACCCGAGGCGGATCATCGCCATGGGCGGTGGCGCCATTGCTGGAGCACGGCGGAGCCACCGTGCCGGAATTTCAAAATTGGCCGAATAGGCCCTGAGTTTGATTTGGAATTTTTTGGGACATGTACATGTACCGGAAGTGTGTTTCAGTTTCCGGAAAAAAATTCAGGGAATCTAGGAACTGTCCATAGGCGCAGTGAGAACCCGATTTCAGACTTCAAAACAAGTAAGGATCTCTTACCCTATTTCCTATCACGGCATTAAAGCTTAATAAATAATAAAATGGTATTTTATGAATTAATAGATATGTATAATTAATTAAGATTGCTAATAGGGTTCGAAACTAATGTAATTGTTGGTCTGTTCCTATTTGATGTATTTAACAGTTTAAATGCAGTATAGTATTTGATTGTTTATTCTGTGATTTTGTATGCATGAATCACTGTTTAATCTACTATGGTTTGAATTGTTGTGAACCCGATGTTGTGTTGCCTTGTTTGGTGTGCGTTACTGGTTTATGTATTCATGTTGATTGAGTAATTGAGACTAAGAAAAATAAAAAAGGGTATGTGAATTTATAAATAGATAAGTCGACAACCTCACTAGATATCCTGGGAGATGGTGGACGGACCGGGTCCATAGGGAACCCTACCGGAAACATGGTTTCTCATATCGAACGGGGTATGGAGACTTTAAATGTTTTGGCGCCCATACCAGACGGGGTATGGGACGGATCGCTTCACCCTCATACCGGACGGGGTATTGAGGTTTATGGTTTTGGTGCTCATACCGGACGGGGTACGGGGACGACCCTGGAATTAAGGTGAATGGTTCACGTGTAGCAAGAACCCCTATGGATCCCCATGGATACTAGTAGGCTGATAAAAGAGGAAATTTGTTACCTGATGATTAAAATACAAAAGTATGATATATGTTATGTTACAGATTGTGTATGATCTTATGATGTTTATAATGTTATTGTTTTCATAAGTTGTTTTCATGAATCTCACCGAGGTAAGTGGACAGTAAAAGTTTTTATTATTGATAAATGAATTTGTTATAAATTATGCTCAATTGGTCGTTTTTATTTTTTACCAACCTTTACTACTGTGACAGTGAGATAGTGTGACATCTTTACTGGGATAGTGTAGCTCATTCCTTATTTGACCATTTCAGATCAGGAGGACTTGGTTCCCGAGCCCGTTCCGCAAGAAGACGGCGAGTAGAAGCCTAAGAATTTATTAGTTTTCCTTATAGTATTCATTCATAGTATTTCTTTTAGTTAATTTATTCTTTCATATCTTTAATACGTTTTGATTATTGTGTAAGGGATGTTAATCATAATCTATTTTATTTCGCTTCCGCACTTAGAATAAATATATACATTTCCTTTTAATTTCCGATATCGTTACATCACTTAGACAATAATATAGTTTAACACAGTAAAATAATCAATGACTGAAATATCGACACACAATGCAGGAAAAACAAATAACCAAAAAGATCCTAAAAATCATCAATTGAGTTACGCATAGTATAATAGTAACCAAATATAGGCAATACAGAAAAATAAATAGGAAATCAAAACGATTGTGAATTAACTGGTTTCGACTTCACTAGTGACATATAATTATTTTTAAGGTTCTCTAATTTTTTATAAAAACACATAATTAATAATTATTAAGCCTTAATTTTTCGTAACAGAGAAATTATAATAGATTTTTACCTGCATCAGTGTTTCGGGACACCGCGCTATCTTTTACGCTTTCTAATGGGTACTGAATTTTTTGAATTATTCATGCGAAATCCAAAACACTTGTCACGTGCCTAAAAATACTATAGAAATCTAAAATCGGTGTCCAAAACTTGTTTCGGTCAATTTCGGGGTTCTGGTACGGTGGCATCATCGTGCCCCAGCGACAGCACCACCGCCTGTGGTGGTAGTTTGCCTCAACTTGGCCGGTTTTAGCCGATTTTGGTCCATTTAAACTGACTTTATACATATCCATGCGAAAAAATACATTAGGGGGCCTCAGTTAGCCCAAAAAAATAAAAAAATGAAAACATACTAGTGGTGGAGTTTTCCGAGTATGGTGATTCACCTTCGTGAGTGAGATTTTTTTTTCAGTCAACCTGTATAAAATAGAACAGTGAATACAACGGTGAAAAAATCGCACGAAACGAAAAACGGAAAGGGGCTCATCAGAAGAGGTTATGGGTTTTACTTGTGATGGCACCGTTGGGCTTTGTTCGTGGTTTTTGGCTCACCCGCTGTTCGTTTTGTTCCAATATAGCCACATGGGTGCTTAAAATCGAATTCTGAACAGGTATGAGAATTTTTGCCTTTTTTGGCGGTCAGAGGTGGCTCCAGTGTAGTGGCGATCGGCGGTCAGCTCCCTTCTCCAGCGACTGGTTCTTCTTCTTCGGCGGGAGGCTGGCGGCTAGAGTTTGAGTTTAGTGTGATACGAAATATTTATACCAATATCGCGTTAATCTGGACCGTTCATCTCGTTTGATATCGACCGTTCTATCGTGCCTAAGGAAAAAATGAATCTGAACCGTTCATTGCGATTTGATCTCGATCGTTCGATCATGCCTAAAGAGGGAACAAATACGCGTGCAGGATCGATCTTAGGCTGTTCGATCGTGGGGTACACGGATCGCCAGTGTGACACCGACATCAGCATGCTTTGTCACGCGGCATGCTCCGGTTTGTCGAGGTTGCTGACTGAGCGGTCCTACATGGTAAAATTTTTCTTATTTGCACTATGACTTTCAGTTTCTGATTTTTCTTTCAAAAACACCGTAAAAACTCAAAATTTCACCTATTTTTTCTAAAATTATTTTCAATTTTATCTATAACATATATTTTTCTATAAATTTAATATAAATTAAAATAAATTAATTTAAAAATAATTTTTTTATATATTTAAAATGTTAAAATTGATCCCGGGCCAAATTCTGAGCTCGGGTATTACATATATCATTTATAATAATGAACAGCTTTTTGTAATATTTTACGATAAATTCAAATTTAAATTCAAAATTATCGATTTTTTTTAGAAGTGACGATCAGTTTAATATTCAGAGAGTTGACCTCCCAGTGAGTTAATATGTTTTCTTATCTTTTGATCTAACTTACAGATATATCATGTTAGAAAATGAGTAGCTTTCTGTAATCCTCTACGAAAAATCTGAATTCAGAATTATCTGATTATTTAGAAGTGATGATCAGTTTAATATTTAGAACGTTAACTTGCTTTGATATCGATATTTTTATGAAAAAATAAAAATAAAATGGATAATTTGGATTGTATATGTTTTAACCCCCCAACAATAATAAGCCAACTAATACCAAACAATGTAAGGGTAATTTGGCAACCAAACGTAGATATATAAGATGTTGATATAAAATCTTAGTTCTAGGTTTGATATCAATTAGCTTTGCTTTTTTAATTGGAAAGATAAGAAATATTCTAAAGGAACATTTCCTATCAACTCACAGTTTGATGTGGTTAGAATTTTATAACTGCATGTTTACCTCTAAAAATCAAACTTAGATATCAAAAACAAGATATATAATTATTTGTCACTTCTAATTTATACCTTTAAAAATAAGTAATTTGATGCATTTAGAATTTTATTTTTATGCAAAAATCTGAGTTTAGATAATCAGAAATAAGAAATATTATCATTTATCAATTGTAATTTATTACTACCATTAAAGGTAATAGCTGATTTTTCTTTTTTCTTTTTTAAATATTATTTAATTACAAACACTCATAATTTCATCAAATATGGATTTAAAAGAGAGACCATTTGTACCATAAAAAAAAAAAAATTAATTTTTATTATTTCATGATCCCTAATTTTACCTTAAGAAAACTTAATGTAACTCATCAAAAGTTATTGAAATAACTTGTCTCAAGTGATCTCTTGCACATTTTAAGTGAACTTATTATAAGGGCAAAGGTTAAGAGAGTAAAGGAAACTTCAATTGGGTTTGTTCAAGAGACTTGGTTAAGCAAGTTTGAAGTGGATCTATTGTCATAAAATTAGACAGTGACCAAATTATAAGAAGTTATCCATGTCATTCAAATACAAATGTGGGTAATTTGAAGAGAATTGGGTCAAATTCATCATAAACTAACAAGTTGGAGTTTAAGTTTCATATAGGAATATTTTCAGTCCAATAACATATGAGGAAAATTTCTTATGTGATGAGAAGACAGGATCCATGCTATGAGTATTTGATTTTTCGGAAACCAACCAATGTAATCGGGATTAGAAATAAAACATCCATCTACAGATAAGATCGGTTTTGTAGGAGATGGTTTAAGACCCATTAACAAAGCCAGATAGATTTTGATAGTTTAGAATTGGAAAGAATTGAGTCTTTTAAAGTAAATTATTTGAGGTGGTTGATTTAATTGAAAAAGAATGATGAGTAATGGAGGAAGAAAGTGTAGAGATTGAAGATGGAGCAGATGGGTGGGTGTTTTGAGATGAGAGGGAAGGAGAATTAGTTTCAGAGTTCGCCAAGTTTTTTTAAGTCTGATACCATAAAAATTGAGACAGACAAAAAATTACATTTTATATCACAATATGCCTCTATAGCCATGAATATACAAGAATAAAATTGAAAAAATAAATACAAACATTTAAGTATAATGAGTTTGCAATATACACAATAATTGTACAATCATAAAATTACCATTAAATGTTAGAATTGATTCCTT
Organism: Carica papaya; assembly: GCF_000150535.2. The sequence goes on along the minus strand of NW_019013835.1, from coordinate 16,236 downwards.
GACAAATAAATTAGCGTTCCTAGCTCTTTACACACTTTGCCGCTATTTAAAACATGTCTTCAGAAAATAATACAAAAAAAAACATACATTTACATATATACAAAAAATTGATGACCAGTGCTCGGTGCTCAATCTTACTTTCACCTAGAAAGTTCAACAATTTTGATTTTCATACTTCAAAATCTTGCAAGAAATAGTAACCTCAGGAAATATAGAAACGAGTTAATCACCTCAGAGAAGGGAGAACGGATGAATCTGCAATAAGGATAAATGCCACAGACATGAAGCATTTATGAGTCAACTTCTCATATGAACACCAGATTAGCCGTGGAGGCATTGCATTCACCAGTCTTTTTACACTGCAACACCAAAGAGGAGCCCCTGCCAATGTAGCTAACCTACTAGATATTCTTTCTCTTGTATAGTTCCTTCAACAGCTTTCGAGCATCAACCTTCTTCCCCGGTTTTGCAAAGGTAGAACTGATACAGAAAAGAGTATTTTCACATGGAATAAACCCCTTCTCATTCATCTCTATGAATAATCTTTTTGCCTCGGTCCTATATGACACTTTCAATCCCCTATCGAGATCTGGCTGATTAGAAACTTTGCACCAGCCACAAATCAGTATGTCATACGTTGAAGAATTGGGGGATTTACCCCTCAATTGCATTTCATTCATAAGCTCTCTAGCCTGACCCATTTTTCCTGCATTGGCAAAATCACTGATAAGCACATTGTAGGTGCCAGTCTGGGGTACAAACCCTTTGGTGATCATTTCACAATAAATTTTGATCGACTCCTTCTTGTTTCCGATCTTACCATGTCCAGAAACCAGAGCATCATAAATGGAAGCATTTGGGTCAATGCCTCTTTCTTTCATCTCGCCAAATAATTCATCTGCCCTTTTCATTAAACCACAAACAGAGAGACCCCTTAAAAGGATATTATAAGTTGCAACATTTGGAGAAAGTCCTTCATTCAACATCTGAGAATATGTAGCAAAAGCCCTTTTTAAATGGCTGCTTATGCAATATCCGTGTATAAGGGCATTGTAAGTGAAAGTATCTGGCAAAATCCCTCTTTTTTCCATCTCTTTCAACACTGAGGTAGCCTTTCTGGTCATCCCTAGCCTGCAGAAAGCTGTGATCAGGGTGTTATATACTGCTTGACTGAGTTTAAGTTCCATTTTTGCAAGTTGCTCATGCATTTTCAGAATTGTATCAGCTCTTCTACTCTTTAAACATGACTTCAGAAGAATTCTATGAGTGGTCAGGTTAGGGCGAATCCCCATGAGTGTCATTTCATTTAAAAGATCTAGTACTTTCTCAGTCTCACCAGCTGCAGAAAGCCCTCCAACTAGAGTGTTAAAAGTGATCAAGTTTGGGAGTATTCCACGGCTCTTCATCTCATTCCAGAGCCTAAGAGCATTTTCCAAGTCTCTCCGCTTGCAGTATGCATTAATCATGGTGTTGTAGGTGGCAACATCTGGAGCCAATCCCAACTCTCTGATTCCATCATAAACAGATTTAACTTCATATTTTTGCAGTCTCAACATACCATTAATTAAGACATTAAATGCAACAACATCGAATGATATATTTCTCTTGGACATTTCTTGAGCTATGCTAAAAGCAGCTGACTCCTTGTGCTCTATGAAGAATCCATCCATTAGAGATGTGTAGTTAACACAGTCAAGCAACAAGCCTCTTGACATCATGCTTTCAACTAATGCCTGAGCCTCTTTCATCCTTCTAAATCTTTTTAAGTTGTTCACAAACGCATCAATTATAAAATTATTAACCTCAAGACCTACTATTTTCATTTCGTTATAAAGTGCAAGTGCACCTTCTTGTTTACCTGCCTTAAAATAGCCATCAATTAGTGCAGCGTATATAAAAACGTTTGGCATGATATTTTGCTTTACCATCCTCCTCATCACCCTAACAGCTTCATCAAGCATTCCTCTCTTTACATAGCCATTTATGATAGAAGAATATGCTACAATATTCTGAACAGCATTCTTGCCCTCTATTTCCTTTAGTAGATATTCTGCACTACCAAAATCTCCTAATCTGCAACGGCCATCAATTAATGCAGAATAAGTGATAAAATTTGGAACTATATTATGGTCCAAAAGGATCCCAAACATGTCTTCTGCATCTTTAGGTTTTCCAGCCTTAAAAAGCCCATCGATCAAAGTGGTGTAAACAACCACATCAAAGGGTAAACCACGAACAAACATTTGATTTTGTAGGGATAAAGCCTCCATAATAGTTCCTGCTTTGAAAGATGCATTAATTAGTGTTGAATAAGAAACGTGGTTAGGATTGACACCCATATTCTTCATTTCCCCCAAAAGCATTTTTGCTTCTGCTTGCCTCCCATGGTTGCAAAGACCAGTTATAATTGAACTATAAGTAACTACATCAGGCAAGAAACCATTCGTAACCATTTCTTGATACATAGAAAGTGCTTCCTCAAGCCCTTGCTGCTTGCAGTACGAGCTTATAAGTGTGGTATAAGTTATAAGATTTGGTTGCATCTGAAAGCTACCATTTTCAGCGCAGTCATTTTCCTGTGAGATCCCAGAATTTCATCTATTAAGCTCCTGGCCTTTATATAATCACCTTTTTTGCAAAACCCATTAATCAAAGTGTTGTAACTAACAATATCAGGCATTAAGCCCTCTCTCCTCATCCTCTCAATCAAGTCCAGTGCATAATTCATCTCTCCCCTCTCACAATACCCATCAATCAATATGTTAAAACCTATAACATCTCTACAAATTCCACCAGTGACTAAACTATCCATTACTTTCTCTCCATATTTAATCAAGCCAATTCTACAAAATCCCTTAAGTAATATATTACAAGTAAAAGAATCAATCTCTATACCCTTCTTTATCATTTCAGCCACAAACCCAAATGCACGGTGAGCCAGTTCTTGCTGACAAAAGCCCCAAATTACCGTATTATAGGTGACTGTATCGACGTCAACATCAATGTTTCTAAGCATATCCAGTGCATAACTCAAATTACCTACTTTGCAAAAAGAATGAACCAACACATTGATAGTGAAAACATTGGGCAAGACGCCGCAAGAGATCATCTCAGAGTAAAGCGACCATACCTGCGAGATCAAACCAGAAGCATTAAAATGGTGAATTAGACCATTCCACAGTGGCAAAATGGGAACTATATCATGATTTCTCATCGCGAAGAAAGCCCCTGTTGCTTGGGAAAACCTGCCACAGGTTAAGTACAGATGAATAAGAGTGCAGAACAGGTCGGCATAGAGATGAGTATTTGAGGGAGAGACGGTGACAGTAGTGCAATCTTAAGGTGAAGATAGATAGTTGAGGAGAACAAATAGTCGCTTGTTGAGTAGGTTTTGATTTCGACTTTGCGGAATGGACAGCGCCGTGGGAACTGTGGGATTGTTTGGTTGGAGAGAAAGAGAAAGATTTTGAGAGAAAATGAGAAAAGCCAGGTGAAGTTCTGAGTTTCTTTATCATAACTGTGATTGATATCAATGTTAAAGACTTCCTTATGCTTCTCCTTTGCTTTATTATCCCGGAGCTCGCAGGCTCGCTCTCTCTCTCTCTCTCTCTCTCTCTCCCCCTTTCTCTTCGTGTCTCACTGCAGTTGGAAGGAGAAGTAGAGACGAAGACGAGGAGTTAAGCCCACCGTTTACGGTTTTCGATTCAAGCGCCAAACGCCGTCGTTTTTGTGACTGTCTAGGCTCCGGTCTGTTAGTTTTTAGCCCAAGTGCACCCGACTTTCATTTTTAATAAAAAAAATGGGAAGTATGATTTTTAATCAATTGTGGTTACTTTAGATTAAAAAAATTAATTTATAAGTAATGTTTTTTTAATTCAAAAAAATAATAAATATAATTAAATTTAATTAATTTAATCATCACAATTTTATTAAATTTATTAGTAAATTAAATTATTGCTACTAATAAAATAACATTATAATGTTAATAAAATGTGGTAAACAATTTGTATATGATGATTTTTTATGTACTTTAAAAAAATATAATCTCCAACTAAACATTTATAATTAATTAGAAGATGAAATCAAATACATCATAAGATCTTTGATAATTTACATAATCTTATCCTCGTAAAAAAATGAAATATTTAGTTTCAAAAATTTGTGAAGTTTTAATTTAATCGGGTGTTAAATAATTTTACCATATACCTTCAAAATGGTTTGCCAGTAAGTCCAATTTTGTCCCATGTCTCCTCCTTTTAATTTTCATTTGTTAAGTTTAATGATTAATTTTATGAATTTGAAGAAAATTCCTAATTTTTTTGACAATTAGTTTTAATAAATTATAAAATAATATTTATTTCCTGAAAATAATAGTAAATTTATTTTATATTGTAGTTACTACTTAAAATATCTACATCCATGTGTCATAGGGCAATTTCATATATAAAAAATTTATATTTCATAAAAAATATAAAGAATTATAATAATTACTCACAATTGTTATCTATTTAAATATAATAAAAATATAACCACGTGAACTTGATAACCTGCGTCACAAGTGAAACTGCCCTATTAATACGACACCGTATTTCCAATTTTAACTTCGTTAAGCTAACGTTATTGTTTATTTATTTTATTCATTTATTTAACAGAGAGTGTTAAACGTCGCCGTTATGTTCGTTTTGAAGGAAATTCCAAACCCCTCATTAACTGGACAAATAAATCTTCACTTTCCAAAATGGATGTAACGCATTATTATCTCAAGTTTACTTTCCCATTTATCAAAAAAAGAAGAAAATCAATCCCTACTTTCCTAAAAGGAAAACCTGATTATAATTTAATTAACCATAATTATCTTTTTTAATTGAAAGTTTAATAATTTATAAATCCATTCCACTGTCTTCACTGCAAAACTCTCTCTCTCTCTCTCTCTCTCTCTCTCTCTCTCTCTCTCTCTGTCTGTAAAATCTCTGTCTTCAGCATATCAAAATCTCCCAACAGAGAGAGGGACCGTGATCACAAGTCGCTGTAAACCTAACTATTCTCTGAGCTTAACAAAACCTTTCGCATCCACTTTTGCATTATTTACTCTCTTGACCTTCCCTTTCCGTTTCTGCTCTTCTCAGTCGGTTACCTAGTTACTGGAAATGAGGAGCTCCGTCGTCTGAGCGGGTGGCATTGCCGTAAATAAGTCATGAGGTTGAGGCAAGAGAGTGTTTGAACACTCCCGATGGGCGTGGCTAAGGCTTGGAGGTTTAGCGTGATATCCGCGAACCTGGCTTTGTTACAGCAGCAAAACGGTGCGCATACCGGCGGCAGCAGCACCGGCAACAAGCATGTGTGCTGGCGGTGGCGATCCTCCTCGGCGCAGCCTCGAAAACCGATCTCCTGGTCACTGCTTTGTGGCCTAATGCTGTTCGGCTTGGGCCTGATTTCGCTTTTCACGGGTCATGTTGCTTCTGATCTTGAATGGTACTCTCAGCAATTGGTCAAGCGCAGTTTGTACTCCAGATTGGTAACTTCCAGAACGACCATTTCTCTCTTGTTTTCTTTTCTTTTTTTCCTTTTTTTTTAAAGTTTATGGATGGATGAAGAATGAGTAAGATGGAGGTTAAAATTTTAAAGAAATATTTGTAGTTTTTGGCTAATTTAAGAAGTACTTTAATGATTGATGGGGAAAGGAAAAAAAGAAGAAGCATTACATTGAAATCCAGACTGCGGTGATGGGTGCCTTGCAAAAGGCTTAGATTGTAAATGCCTGCGGTAAGAAAGTTAAAAATTGTGCTTGATACTGTTGCCCGGCGATGCATATTTTGATACTCGCTGGCTACTGATATCTACATGTCTCTCGTTCTTTTGTTTGTTGAGTGCCCGCAATTGCTAGTATGGTACATATATGTGGAATTTGGGACTTGCGGGTTCAAGTTTTATTGTGGGCTTCGTTATGGATTCTTTTTTTCTGTTTTTGTCTCCCTGATTAGTTTCTAAAAATATCTCACATGATCAAAAAGAAAATTGATTTGGAAGTTACAATCTGAACTTGTGTCATCTGCGCTTTTGTATCTTGAGTTTCTGCATCTGTATGTTATTGGTACTTGGTGTTTTCATTGTTGATCTTTCACCATAGTTGAAAACACACTCGCATACTTGGTGCCTTTCATTTTTTTTTTTTTTAAATAAAGTGCTTTTCATTGTGTTAGGTAGATGATGTAGGAGTATATGAAATTTCAATTATGCTTTGTGTTACTCCTATATTTAGTAATGTGCTTTGCAAACTTTGTAGGATGGAGGTCGCCGTGAACCAATTGATATTTGGAAATCAAAATATTCAAAGTTCTATTACGGGTGCAGTAGCAGAGGCCGTAAATTTGCCCGTAAGTAAATTTCTCGACACTGTTTCATTTCTTAATGGAATTTTGGCATGACATTTCTTGAACTCAGATCCTTCAGCAGTACCCTTTTCTTGGACAGTTGCTGCAAATACTATTCTTGAATCTTGTTTGTATAAATTGAGCTTTCAGCTTTATGTTCAACCAAAAATTTTGTGAAGAGAATCTGACTTGCTAATTACTACCTACTTATTAATCTGGCTACTATATGCATGTTCAATTCTGCATGATAGTTAGCATGAAACTCTAACTCAACTGATAGGTAAAATATTCTTTTTCCATTTATTAACAGTATTGTACCTGCCTTGCTTGTAACTGTTGGAAATTTCTCATTCTTGGCTTCCTGTAAAGATGTTTCTCATTCTTGCCAATTTCTCATTCTTGCCAATTTCTCATTCTTGCCATACTGATAGGCAAAATATTCCCCAAAGATCATATTTCTTAGTTGCTTTTTGTGTTTTAATGCTGTTCTCACTTGAGGTGCACCATCTTGTACCTTTAGTGAAACATAATTTCATGCTTCCTTGTCAAAGATTACGAAAGAATTTCCATCATGAATATCAGTTTTGTGATGCAACCTTAAGGCATTTGAGAAGTTATC
>NW_019013834.1:1990-13224 GCF_000150535.2 Carica papaya | reverse complement strand
CCCCCCCCCTCCAAACTCAACATCCTCAAAGAAATAGGCAATTTCTGCCTTAAAAATTATCTTCGTAGTCAGATCATATAACTTATAACTCCTTAATCTTTCAGAATAGCCAATAAAATAGTAACTAATAGTTCTAGAATCCAGTTTTTTTATGTGGCCTATAAGGCCTAGCCTCAGTTGAAAATCTCCAAAGGTGCAAATATCTTAAATTAGACTTTTTGTCTGCCCAAAGCTCATAAGGGGTCTTTATAGTTGCTTTAATTAGAACTTTGCTGAGTAATATATTGCGGTCTTTAACGCATCTTCCCATAGTGATTTAGATAAGGTAAAATAACTAATCAAACTCCTCACCGTATCATTAAGTATTCTGTTTTTATTTGTAAATATCTTAAATTAGACTTTTTTTCCGTCTAAAGCTTATAAGGGGTCTTTATAGTTGCTTTAGTTAGAACTTTGCTGAGTAATATATTGCAGTCTTTAATGCATCTTCCCATGGTGATTTAGATAAGGTAAAATAACTAATCAAACTCCCCACCATCTCATTAAGTATTCTGTTTTGATTTTCAGCAACATTATTCATGCCAGAAGAACTTAATATGGTGTACTGTGGGACGATATCGTATTCTTTTAGGAATTTAGCAAACAGTTCTGAACGTTATTCACCTAATCCGTCATATCTACCATAGTATTCACCACTACAATCAGATCTAACAGTCTTAATTCTTTTGTTGATTCAATTTTCAACTTCTACCGTAAAACTTTTGAACACATTTAAAGACTGTGATTTTTCATAAATGAGATAAAGGTGGCTATATCTAGAATAGTCATCTATAAATATTATGAAATATTGTTGACAATTCCAAGAAGTCCTAGGGAATGGTCCACAAATATATTTGTATGAATTAGCTCTAATACGCTTATAGTCTTGTTGGCACCCAATCTCCTGATGTTTGTCTATTTTTCCTGATTCAATTGACATATATGTTAAAATCTATAAAGTCAAGAGGATCAACAATTTCATCCTACACAAGTCTCTCTATTCTCCCTTTGGAGATATGAGCTAATCTCTTGTACCATAATGAAGCGAAATTCTCATAAGTTAATTTATGTTTGACACCTCTTGTACCTTTATGCAATGATTCATTATAAGAAACAATTGTATCTAGCAAATAAAGATTACTATGAGCTGATAAAAAACCAGTACCAACCATATTGGAATCATAAAAAGTAGTAAATATTCTATTTCCAAAAGAACAAGAATAACCAAATTTGTCCAATATAGAAATAGAAATCAAACTATATTTAAATGACGATATAACATAAGTCTCTTTCAAATCTAAATAATATCTAGTTCTTAATAATAATCTAAACGTTCCAATTGCTTCCACCTCCACTAGTTTGTCATCGCCAACATAAATAAATCTGGTACATTTACTAAGCTTACAGCAACGGAGGCAACATTGCATAGACACACTGATGTGAGTAGTGACACCAGAATCTATTCATCACGTGTGTCTAGGTATAGATATTAAATTAACCTCATAACAAACAAAGTTAAAAAACATATATTTCTTTGCACGCCACGCACGATAGTTAGCACATTGCTTCTTTTGATGACATGGAGCTTTATAGAAGAAATATACATTGTCATTTTGTGTATTTTGTTGTTTCTTCTATTGCACTGGAACCGCAACAGTTTTACTGATTTGTTTTTTCTTATTCTTCTTGTCCTTTGAGATCGTAGATAGATGAACACTCTCTGTCCTCTCATACTTTAACATTTCCTCCTCCTAAATACAGTCTGAGATGAGCTCATTGTGAGTCTAGGATTCCTTTTGATAGTTGTAAAATACCTTAAAATGATTAAACTGTGGCAGAAAAGAGATCAAAACAAAGTACACCAATAATTCTTCTAATAAGTCCAGTTTGATTACCTTGAGCTTAGCATGTATGTGAGACATTTTCACTATATACTCTCTTATATTTCCTTTCTCTTTATATCTCATAGAAACAAGGTTCACCAAAAGTGTACAAGTTTTAGTCTTATCACTCTTGTCGAAACATTGCTCGATAGATTTAAGAAATCTCTAGTTATAGTGATCTCATCAGACAAGTGTCCCTAAAAACATTTAGAATTGACTGTTGCATTACTAACAAAATCATATAGTTCGACTGATCCTATCTTTCAAACTCCATCTAATCATTAAGGGTACTGGTAGGAGTAAGTAGAGCGGGTTGATCGACCCGTGAAGCCCAATCCAAATCCAAAACTCCAAGAACAAGGCAAATATTATTTTTTCATGTCTTGAAGTTTGTGTCTTTCAATATTATGGTAGAATTAACATTCACAATGATACTTCTAGTAGAAAAGGAAGCTGAACAAAGAACAAACAACATCCAGTCAATCAATACTTAGATAAAACTATAAACCATAAACTATAATAATGAATTTAAATAAAGGTAAATCTTATATCAAGATATCAGATACTCCATTAATACTCTATCTTTGGATAAAATATTAACTTGTAAGTGATATCTTGGAATAGTAATTAAATACTAGCAGTAAGAACACACCAAATAATAAATCTTCCTTTAGGATGATTTATAATTCACATGCTAAATTGAATAATTGTTACGTATTTATTAACTCAAATTAGAATGCAATTATATTAAACATTAACTGTCCTTTGGGCCGATTAACATTCACATAAATTATATCTATACAACTTTTTACATTCTAAAATAAATCAACTTAATACAAGATATGTTACTTTGGTGACATGTTGTATAAATCGATTCACTTCAAAATGCATATATATACAACAATATTTAAATATAAAATTATATTGAATTTATACTTTATAAGAAAAATATATGAAATATCCCTAAAAATTATTTTTTTATTTTAAAAAATATTTTTTAATATGGTCAAATGTTGACCGTTGACTGATGCTTGAACGTTGACCGTCGGGTCTGGACTAGGTCAGGCTTGGATCGGGTTGGGTCTGGATCGGGTCGGTCTAGACTGGGTTGGGCTTAACCCGAACCCGTCTGGGCCTTGGGCCCATGCGCACACAGGCCACATCTCCCCTTCTTTTTCTTTATTTGTTGTGAGTTGCGGCCACAGCCTAAAAAACTTTTATAGCCCATTTCCACCCACGACCCAAAACCCAAATTAGAAGAAGAACCCTAAAAAAACAAATTTTTTTCTTTAGTCTTCTTCTTCCTCCTTCATGCAGTGGCCATGGCCACCACTCATTCTTTACACGTCGCGAGCAGAAGGTCACAGCTGCTTAACCGACGCGACCTCACAGTCGTGACTCATTGGATGTGGTCGCGGCTGTGAAGCCTCAACTGAGAGACTGATTAGCCTTTCTTTTTCTTCATATTTTTCTTCTTCTGCAAAATATATATATACATATATTTATCTATATATCTTTCTATATATATATATATGATGAGGAACCCAAGATCAACCAACGTGATCAGGAACTCACACAATTTCATTCAAGGTACCAAAAGAATTTGATCATATAAAAACCCTCTCTATTTAACCCTCTATCAAGGATGATAGGAACTAAGATCACCAAAAACCAGAAAATTAAAGGAAGAAGGGAAAAATATCACAAGAAATTATCTTGATAAGTAGATTTATTCCTTACTCAACAAGAAAGATGAAGATACCTCTCTTGAATAAGACTCATAATATTATTGATTTTTAATCTTGAATACTTACAATGAAGACTTGATGACCTATTTATAAAGTAAGTTATATGAATAAAAAGGTAATAAAAATATCCTAATTAAAATTATAATTACATAGAAAATTAATTAAAAATAAAGTCTAAATTTCTAAATAAGTATAATTACATTGGAAATTAATGAAAATTAAAGTCTAAATTCCTAATTATGATATATATGGTCTTCCCCATTTTCTTGGCCGATTGCTTCCTTTTCTTACCCATTTTTATCATGCGCTTGAAGCAAGTTGATAAGATCATTATGCCCTTAGATTAATTAGTTAGGTAGCTTATGTCTTTGGGCTTCTTTATTGGATCCAAACTCGTCTTCCTTATTAATCCAAGCTTGGATGATGAGTTGGAAAACTTGTTGTAATCCTTAGGTCTAGCTCCTTGTTATAGGCCCACTTAGTATGATGATGTCTCTTCTATGTGGCCGAAGATGATCTATGCTCACATCATCTCTCTTCTTTTCAAGATGATTTGTCCTCGAATCTGGACCTGCGTCAAAAAAGGAAAGGTCAGCAACATTAAAGATGGTGGAAACGTCATGCTTATCTGGCAGGTCTATCTTATAGGCATTGTCATAAATGCGCTTCAAGATTTGGAACGGACCAGCTCCTCTAGGGTCCAGTTTTGACTTCTCCTTTATTTAGGAAATCTTTCATTGCTCATATGGACCCATACCCAATCTCTAGGTTGAAATGTGACTTGTTTTCGTGTTTTATTATCTTTGCAGGCATATGATTCATTCTTTTTCTCCAAGTGTTCCCATGTCTTTTTGTGTATAGTTTTGATTAACTCTACTAAGAGTGAATAGTCCTGTTATAAGCAAACTCTATTAAAGGTAAACATTATTCCCATGTTTTTTAATTTTTTTCAACTACCGCCCTTAATAGGGCTCTTAGAGTCTTATTGACTATTTTTGTTTGTCCATCGATCTGGGGGTGACAAGTAGTGAAAAATAGCAGTTTAGTCCCCAATCTGCACCACAATACTCTCCAAAAGTGACTTAAAGACTTGACATTCCTATCATTATAATCTTAGGGACACCATATAGCCGCACGACATCACTAAAAAATAGATTGGCTATACTTGTTGCATCATCTGTTCTATGATACATTATAAAATGTGTCATTTTACTGAACTGTCCACTACAATAAATGTACTATTACTTCCTCGCTTAGTCTTTGGTAACCCTAACACAAAATGTATAGTCACATCCATTCATGGTTCTTATGGAATGGGTAATGGAATGTACAGTCCGTGCAGTAAAGACCTAGACTTGGTCTGCCTACATGCACTTCTTACACACTCGTTGTACATCCCTACACATCTTAGGCCAGTAAAAGTGTTCCTGTAGGATACTTAGAGTCTTAACTACCCCAAAATGTATCATGAGTCTCCCACTGTGTGACTCATATACTAACAGTTCTCGCTAGGAGCATACAGGTACACATAATTTTTTATCTTTAAACAAAAACTCATTGTGCCTATGGAACTTCTGGAAGACACATTTTTCACATGCTACATAAACATTAGCAAAGTCATTATCATTGGGATATAATTCCTTTATACACTCGAAGCCGAGCAATTTAGAACTAAGAGTTGTAAGCAATATATACCTATGTTACAATGCATCCGCTACAATATTGTCCTTACCTTTTTTGTACTTGATGACATAAGAAAATGTTTTAATGAATTTGACCCACTTACCACGTTAGTGGTTGAGCTTACCCTGTCCCTTCAGATGCTTTAATGATTCATAATCTATGTGGATCACGAACTCCTTGGGTAGGAGATAATGCTACCAAACCTCCAGTGCTCTCACTAGTGCATACAATTCTTTATCATAGGTGCAGTAATTAAGAGGTGCGCCGTTGAGCTTTTCACTAAAATAAGCAATGGGGCACCTTTCCTGTAGCAGTACTGCTCCTACACTGATACTTGAAGCATCACATTCAAGCTCAAATATTTTGTCAAAATTTGGTAATGTTAGAATAAACACAGTACACAACTTTTCTTTAAGTAAAGTAAAACCATTTTCATGTTTGTCAGTCCACTTAAATTTTATGTCCTTCTTAACAAGTTCATTTAATGGTGCAACTATGGAACTAAAATCCTTTACAAACTATCAGTAGAAACTGGCTAGTCCATGGAAACTCCTCAACTCCCTTACAGTCTTAGGCGTAGGCCAATCTTTAATGGCTTTTACTTTCTCGTCATCTACTTCAACACCCTTTGCGCTAACAACAAAGTCCAAAAAAATTAGTTTTCACTACAAAATGTACACTTTTTGAGGTTAGCATATAAATTTTCTTTTTGCAACATCCCTAGGATACTTTTAATATTCTCAACATGATCTTCTAATGATTTGCTATATATTAAAATGTCATCAAAGTAAACAACTACAAACTTACTAAGATATGACCGTAAAATATGATTTATTAAACGCACGAAAGTGCTAAGAGCATTAATCAACCCAAAGGGCATAACTAACCACTCATACAAACCGTATTTCGTTTTGAAGGTAGTCTTCCAATCATCTCCAAGATTCATACAGATTTTATGGTACCCACTCTTCAAGTCGTATTAGTGAAGATGCTTGTGTCGCTTAACTCATCGAGCATATCATCTAGTTGGGGAATGAGGTGTCTATATTTAACTGTGATTTTATTCATGACTTGATAATCCATACACATCTTTCAAGATCCATCCTTTTTGGGTACCAACAATATTGGCACTGCACAAGGACTCAGAACTTCACAAATATGTCTTTTAACCAACAACTCCTTTATTTGTCTTTAAAGCTCCTTTGTCTCCTTTGGATTGCTTTGGTACGCAGGTCGGTTGGGAATCAATGATTCTGGGGCAAAGTTGATCCGGTGCTCAATCCCTTGTATCAGTGGTAATATATCTGGCATCTCTTCTAGAAATACATCCTCGAATTCTTGCAAAACAGACAACAGAACACTAAGCAAAGAGGGTTAAAGTTAGTTAAACTCAAATAAGCCTCCTTACACCGAAGTACAACTAAACTTTGTTTCTCAGAATACACTCTCCTCAACTCTCTCTCCCTCACAAGTAGACACTATTTTTTCTCTTATTTATCTTCCATCACTAGGCTTTTATTTTCTTTTGGGCCTTTTGCTCTATCAGTGGGCCTTTTTTTTCTGACCTCTTTATCACTCAGTGAGCCTTCTATTTTCTTTTAGACCTCTTTTTTATTCACTCATTGGGTCTTCTCTTTTTTTTTGGGCCACTTTTGTTTCTTTTTATTTTTGTGTTGTTATTCCTTCAATTGACTTTTTGGTTTTAAATTGGTCTTCACATACCTCTTTAAGTGTCAATAGGATGAGAGTGTGATTTTACCCGTTGAAGCTAAAGGCCTATGCAGTTCTTAAAACCGTCATGAGTAACTCGCTGGTCATATCGTCATGGTCGCCCTAATAAGATGTGACTAGCATGCATACGTATGACATCACAAAGAACTTGATCATGATACCTTCATATGGTGAAAGTTATCATTACCTTCTTGTTTACTCAGATGTCTCCAAACTTATTCAGCCACTATAGCTAATATGGATTGGGGTGCTTGGTATAAGCTAATCCCAACTTCTTAACAAGTGTTGTGTTGGCTACATTGGTGCAACTACCTCCATCGATGATCATGTTGCATACTTTTCCACCCACAAGACACTGTGAATGGAATATGTTCTCTATCTGATCATCTTTCTCCTTTATTTGGATGTTGAGGGCTCTCCTTATAAGTAGGGACTCTCATTGAGCTGTATATTCATTCTCCTCATCTTTATCTTGTAGTGATGACATGTTATTGCTTTCAGAGTTACTGTCGATATCGTCATTGTCTTTTAACAGCATCACCCCTTTATTCAAGCATTGGGAAGTAATGTACTCGGATCCTAAACACTTGAAACATTTGATAGTGTTATGTTTCTGAGATAAGATAGGTGTTTTACCGTTATAGTCGGGTGTGGCTCCCTTCTCCTTCTTTGCCTCAAGTCCCTTCCTTTCCTCTTTCTTTGGTCATCTTGAATTAAAAGTAGTAGTGGTACGGAATGTTCCCTTACGTTTACTCTTTAGTTGTCTCTCAATCTTTATGGCCATGTGGACCATATCCTCCTCCGCCACATGGTATTAAAATTCCATCATATTGGTGATGTCTCTATTGAAACCTCCAAAGAATCTCCCCATGGTTGCTTTGGGATCTTTTTCTATATTGGCCTTAATCATAGCCATCTCTATCTTTTTGTGGTACTCCTCAACAGACATAGACCCCTGCGTTAAACGCTATAACTTTTGATGCATTTCTCTATAGTAGTAAAAGGGTACGGACTTTTTTTGCATGATTGCTTTCATCTCTCTCTAGGAGGAAATTGGTCATTCTCCATTACATTGTCTAGTGAGAAGTAGTTGATCCCACCATACTAAAGCATAGTCAGTGAACTCTAGCGCTGCTAGTTTGATCTTTTTTTCTTCGTGGTAGTTATGGCAATCAGAGACTAATTCTACCTTCATCTCCCACT
The DNA here is from genome assembly GCF_000150535.2 of Carica papaya. The sequence continues at coordinate 4,937 of NW_019013834.1, read as the reverse complement.
CCAAGTATGCTTCAAAATCATTCCTACCCTTTAAAGGTGGTATTTTTATCTTGATGGAGCTAATATTACTATCCATCTTTTCTTCTCTCTTTTCCACCCGATCTTCCTCCTCATCATTATAGGACCCGACCTCATCGTCATGGTGTTGAGTCCTGGGGCATCTGGTGTTTGTGGTTCCGTGTCTTGCCTCATTTTGGCCACCACTTAGATTATTCACTTTTTTACTAAGTCGTGTTAATTCAACTTGCATAGCCTTCAGAAAGAGTTTTTATTAGTGGGGCTTTGGTGTTCGCTTGACATCTTTAGAAAAAAGTTCCCTGCAGAAGTGGTTAATCACAAATAAAGATTCTTTGCTGATTCTCTCATATTTTACTCACTTGATTTTTACCCTCTGATATTCTTACACACTCTTATCTTTTACCTTTCTATCTCCCACCCTCAAGTTGAATGTCGAATAGATCCTCTTGAATCAAAGCATTCTCAAGTATTATTTTAAGACACCGTAATGAGTCCTATATAACAAATATTATACTAATACTAGAAGTAAGTGTGTAACACACAGAGAAAGAAATAGTGTGTTATCAATTATACTAAACTCTAAGATACAATTTAGATGCTTAGATGTATCAGAGAACTAAAGCATAAAACAATAAAAGAAACTGAGAGTAGAAAACAATTGATAGTTTATAGAAGATGTAGGGATTTGGTATTGCCCCAAGGAGAAATTTGAAAGATATTCCTACTAATCTATTCCTCATGTGCGTTGTGTTCGATAAAAAAAAAAAAAGGTAGTCTTTAATGTATTGTGTAAGTGTGGATACACATGGTTGTGAAAAAAATTGTAGAATAAAAGAGGCTTTTACCTTATGAAGAGGTGGTTCTTGTACTAGTTTAAAGAAAAATAGTTGAGTACCAAAAAAATAAGTACTTTCCCAATGGGATTTCTTTCTTTTGTTTCCTTTTTTTTCTCTCTTTTTTTCTTTTTTTTTCCCTATCCTTTTCTTTTTTTTTTTGCATAGGAAAAAAAATTGCAAGAAAAGTAGATTAAAAAAAATTGTGTACAACAACAATTTTATCAAGCCAAAAAAGTATCAATTGACATTATGTCTTACTTGGATCGATGTATGAGATAATCATATTTTAATAGATGAATAAAAAAAATAAATAAATAAACAGTGCAAGAATTTAAAAGTACAAAAGTAAAAGATAATATATTTAAATAGAGTCAAGACTCTAATATCAAATTATGTGGAACCCAAGATCAAGTACGTAATCAGGAACTCACACAATTTTATTCAAGGCACCAAAGGAATTTAATCTTATGAAAACCGTCCCTATTTAACCCTCTATAAAGATGATAGGAACTAAGATCACTGAAAAATGGAGAATTAAAAAAAAATTGAAAAACATCACAAGGAATTACTTTGATAAGTAGATCCACTATTTACTCAACAAGAAGGATGAAGATATCTCTCTTGAATAAAACTCATAATATTATTATTTTAATCTTGAATACTTACAATGAAGACTTGATGGTTTATTTATAGAGTAAGCCATGGGAATAAAAAGGTAATAAAAATCTCCTAATTAAAATTATAATTATATAAGAAATTAATTATAAAAAAAAGTCTAAATTCCAAACTAGGTACAATTACATAAAAAATTAATTAAAATTAAAGTCTAAATTCCTAATTATGATAGAGATGATATTTCCATTTTTCTTGGTCGATTGCTTCCTTTTCTTACTCATTTCCATAATGTGTTTGAAGTAACTTGATAACATCATTATGCCCTTGGATTAATTGATTGGGTAACTTATTTCCTTGGGCTTTTTTAATGGATCCAAACTCATCTTCCTCATTAATCCAAGCTTGGATGAAGAGTTAGAAAGCTAGTTGTAATCCTTGGGTCTGACTCTTTGTTATGGGCCCACTTGAATGATGATGTCTCTTCCATGTGGCTCAAGATGATCTATGCTCACATCAATATATGTATTTTTAATATTTGAAAAACATATCTGAATCCATAAAACTTAAAAAAAACATATATGAAAAAAATTGTTTCTTAATCCACAATTTTTGTTTAAAAACTAATTCGAAAATCAAAGTTAAAAAAATCACCACAAAAATTATATATATTCCATATCTGAAAATAAAATACAACCACATGTATACGAATCTGAAAACCAAAACTTGAATCTCATATATTCAATACAAGGTAGCTCTGATACCACTTGATAGAAATCAAATCAAACAAGATCCAAAAATAATAAACAAACTCGTACCAAATTAAAGAGAATGAACACAGAAGCGTACCTGAATCCATAACGAAAGAGATTTTCGCATCCTGCGATAGATTTTCTCAATCAACACGCAACTGTAAAAATTGATTTTTATTGCTGACCAGATAACATGAAATAACCAAAATGCACGTGGGATTTGGGAATCATAACTGCCTTTTATATTATCGACTTTTGTTATTTTTTATTTTATTCATCATAAAATAAGAAATTACAAATATGGTATTTGCACATATTAAAAGCTCATACTTAAACTCAACACATTAAACCTCATAATCATTTAAACGTAATTGATCACTTTTAAATGATCCTAATAAACTGATAGCCTGCTATACAGACCGATGCCCACATTAACTTCACTTTTTAATAAAAAATCCAACACTATCATATCAAATACAAAATAAATTTTAAAAAATTCTAATTAGTAAGTTAAGTGTTTAATTAAGTAAAATAAATTATTAAAAATTACATGCCATATATTCTTGAACATTTAAAAAGATCCTCCATTAGGCTGATCTCGTGTAAACGCCAACTAATTATTCATGTGCTTTTTCTTTTTGTATGAAAAATAAAAAGAAAGTTAGTTTTTAGCTTAAAACTAAAATAAATAAATAAATAAAATACTTAAAACAGAGAGTTAATTTACAA
>NW_019013831.1:2994-18255 GCF_000150535.2 Carica papaya | reverse complement strand
AAAAGCTTTTCAGCATACCCAGCCCTATCAATATGCAGGCAAGATCATGGTGACCGACCCTGCCATCGTTTGAACAACTCTTGCAACAAGTGCAGGAGCACGCAACACTTTGTAAGGGACTACCCTCAAAAGTCTCGAGACATTATGAGACTCATTGAACAAGGAAGAGTCTTTCATTTCAAAGAGTCTAATGCTATAACTACACTGGCCATTATTCAGGGTACACTTTTTACTTACAATTCTACCGCTCATGCCTTGTTAGATATTGGTGCTACCCATTCTTTTATATCATGTAGACCTATAAGAAATCTAGGAATTAAAGCAGAGCCTTTAGGACAAGTTTTAGTAGTAGAAACACCCTCTAGAGGACTTTTAGAAGCTCATGTTATCTATAAAAACTTTAAAGTGAGTGTTTTTGCCAAGGAATTAGCTATAAAACTAATATTTGAGGACTTTTTTGAATTTGACATAATTCTAGGAATGGATTAATTAAAAACTATCGAGCTATATTTGATTGTGATAACAAAATTTTAACCCTACGCTCCACAAAAATAAAATAATTTTAAGAGCATAATGAGATTTTTGTTTTGTAAATGAATATTTCTCTGAATGAATTTTACAAAATTTCACATAAGTTATAACAACATGAAAAGAATTATTTTAAAACTGTTGTTTGTCTTTTTAAAACCTTTGTGATGCATAGGCGAATATGTCCTGAGCCATCAATTCAGACAATCCCATTTATCTGTGACTTCTCGGATGTTTTTCTGGAAGAGCTACCAAGTTTGCCTCTTTGATGGAAAGTCGAGTTCTCCATCAACCTAATTCCTAGCGCACATCCTATCTCAAAACCCACCTATCGGATGAGCTGAATGGAGATCTTGGAGTTAGGATGCCAGATTACAGCAATGAGAGTAAAACAGAGATTTTTGTTTTGTAAATGAATATTTCTTTGAATGAATTTTAGAAAATTTCACATAAGTTATAACAACATGAAAAGAATTATTTTAAAACTGTTGCTTGTCTTTTTTTAACCTCTGTGATGCACAAGCGAATATGTCCTGAACCATCAATTCAGACAATCCCATTTGTTTATGACTTCGCGGATGTTTTTCTGGAAGAGCTACCAGGTCTGCCTCTTTGACAGAAAGTCGAGTTCTCCATCAACCTAATTCCTAGTGCACAACCTATCTCAAAACCCACCTACCGGGTGAGCTGAATGGAGATCTTGGAGTTAGGATGCCAGATTGCAGCATTGAGAGCAAAAACATTCATCAAACCAAGTCATTCTCCTTGGGGTGCTCCAATACCATTTGTGAAGAAGAAGGATGAGACCCTCAAGTTATATCTTGACTATCAGGAGCTAAATCACATAACCATCAAGAGTAAGTACCCTCTACCCTGTATTGAGGAACTATTTGACCAATTACAGGGAACATCCATCTTTTCTAAGATTGATCTCATGTCAGGTTGCCACCAATTGAGAGTTAAGGCTGAGGATACTCCTAAAACAGTGTTTCGCTGTAGATATGGCCAATTTGAATTCAGGGTCATGCCCTTCGGGTTGAACAATTCCCCAACAACCTTCATGGGTCTCATTAACAGAGTTTTCAAGCCTGCACTGAATCAGTATATCATCATTTTCATTAATGACATCCTGGTGTATTTTAAGAGCCCTCACGAACATGATGTTCACCTTGCTCTAGTGGTGGAGACTCTTCATCAACACTAACTATATGTCAAGTTAAGTAAATACTCCTTTTAATTGGACCAGATTTCTTTTCTTGGTCATATGATTTCTAGAGAGAAAATTTCTATTGATCCTTCCAAGGTCAAAATTGTCATAAATTGGAGTCAATCGACCAATATCACAGAAGTTCGCAGCTTTTTGGAACTGGTAGGATATTGTTGGTGTTTCATCAAAGATTTTTCTCGCATTGCCTCTCCCTTAACCCGTCTCACCAGAAAGTGATTTCTCTTCAATTGGGAACCCAAATGTGAAAAATATTTTATCAGATTTAAGTGTTGACTTACCACTGCTTTGGTATTGATCCTCCCTAATAACATTGGAAAATTTTAGGTTTTCTATAAGACATCTCATATTGGTCTAGGATGTGTACTCATACACCATGGTCGGGTAGTGGCTTATAGTAAAACTAAAGCTGCATGAATTTAACTACCCCATACACGACCTCAAGCTTTTTGCGATTGTCTTTGCCTTAAAGATATGGCACCATTATCTGTATAGTCAGACTTTTGAAAAGTACATTGATCACAAAAGTTTAAAGTCTATGTTTTTCTAGAAGGAGTTGAACATCAGACAGAAGTGTTTGATAGATCTCTGAAGGATTACGACTGTAAGATCCTGTACCACTAAGGTAAGGGTAATGTAGTTACAGATTCCCTTAATCAAAGGAATCGGCCATGTTGGGTATGTTAATGGCTTTTAACTGGAGGATGCTCAAGACAATTCAAGGTCTTTGCTTGAACCATTATGGTAACGGTGCATACCTTACCTAGATTCATATCCAACCCACTTTCATGATGAGAATTTGGGGAGCCCAATCAATGAATTAAGAAATTTTGAATCATGATGAGTAAGTTTTATACTCACGATTTAGATACTTTTATTCTACTTTTGTTGGTTTTTGAGAATTTATTTTTGGATTTATGCTTGGTTTTGTGTTTATTTTCTTAGGTTGAAAAGAAGATTGGGCGCAGAGTAATGTGGAGGAGTTTGGAAGCACATTTTGGCCAATTTCAGATCAAGAATTACGCTAAGGATAGAATGATCAGCGTCGCGACGGTGGATTGTGGTGTCGTGACACCAGGAGCTGAAGAAAAAGTAAGAAAACAAAATGATTAGTTTTGCGACAGTGGATTGTGGTGTTGCGACGCCAGGAGCTGAAGAAAAAGGAAAAAAATAGAATGTCCAGCGTCACGACGATGGCTTGTGGCGTAACGATGATGGCTTATGGCGTAACGATGCTCTAAGGTCAACACAATTCTAGACTTGGCATCATGATGCCAGTGCAAGAAATTCTGAATTATGAAATTTTTATTCCCAATTATGCCCTTACGAACTAATGAGTATAAATAGAAAAGTTTAGGGTTATGATCTAGACCATTTTGGTAGAGAGAAAAGAGAGAGAAAATGATAGGTGTGGAAAAGAAGGTGATTCAATTTGAAAATGGAATTTCGGCTTCTAAACTCATCTTCAATCCTAGTTTCACTTCTTTCTTCTCTCTATGTTTATAATTTTGTTAGGATGTTTGTTATTTTAAGAATGAACTAAACTCTTTTTCTAGGGGTTACAATGTAGCCGGATCATGATTGTTAATATTTTCTTATTTTAATTAATTTGATGTTTATTTAGAATATGTTGAGTGTTTCAATTTATATTTAATGCATGTGATTTTCTTGCCAACTATTGCATGATTTAGAGATTCAATTTGAGATCGAGAAGAGAAAATTGAGTTTGTAATAATTGAAACGCTATAAATTTGTCATAGAATAGAGATATTTATGAGATTTGTGTAGTAATACGAATTTCTTGTTATTAATGAATTTTGATGGGTTTATATTTCCACAGAGATGTAGGCATATAGCTCATTAAAATGAATTGTTAAGTCATGAGAAAGATTAATAATTATATCCGTGAAATTTGCTTTCAACATAGGAATAAATGTTGATTAATTAGAATTAAGAGAATTTAGCATGAACTGTCTTAGTGAAATCGGAACTCTAGGTTTTAGTTTATTGATTCGTCCTTATTTAATTTTCATTTAAGAAATCTTTTCTCCAATTTTAGATTTATATATTTCTCTTCATCTACTTTCGATCATTCACATAAAACTAGAGTTAACTCAATTTCAGTAGTTAATAATAATAAGTCCTTGTGGGATCGACAATCTTACTATATCACTTTATTGCTTGTTAACGATATCGTGCACTTGCAATATTTTCCACGACAAGGTTTTGGAGCCATTGTTGGGGACTGCTTTTTGATTATTAATATCGATACTAAGTAACTCTAGTTTTAATTTGAATTTTATTTTTTGTTATTTACGGTTGTTCATATTTTGATTCCTCAGGTGGTTTCTTAGGTGCATGAGACATTTTAGAAGTGAGAATTTAATTCCTCTTGACTCTAAAATTGAGCGAACTTGTTTTCATAATAGAAAAGAAAAGAGAAACACTTCTAGACAACCTCAAAAAGCCATGGCTGATGCTAGAGACAATCCAGATGCTGTTATTAACCAAAATAATCGGGCACTTAGAGACTATGCTATACCCATGGTTAATGGGGCTACTTCTGCCATTCAACGCCCCATAGTTGATGCTAATAATTTCAAGATCAGGTCAGCTATCATACAAGTGGTGCAAGCCAATCAATTCAGTGGTTTACCTAATGATGATCCCAATGCTCACATAGCCATTTTTCTCGAAATTTGTGAGACATTTAAATACAATAATGTCTCAACTAATACAATTAGGCTGAGATTGTTCTTGTTCCCATTACGGGACAAGGCTAAGAGTTGGTTGAACTCTTTACTGGTTAGATCACTCACTACATGGAATACCCTTGCTAAAAAATTTCTGGCCAAATTTTTTCCACCAGCCAAAATAACAAAGATGAGGAATGAGATCACTATTTTTATCTAGTATGACATGGAGTCTCTTTATGAAGCTGAGAGAGATTTAAGGATATGATGAGAAGATGCCCATATCATGGACTTCCTAAATTGTTATAGTTTCAAACCTTTTACAATGGCTTGGAAAATTCAGCCAGAACTCTAGTTAATGTAGCATCTAGAGGAGCTCTAATGAGTAAAACACACGAAGAAGCCTATATTTTGCTAGAGGAGATGGAAACTAATGCTTATCAATGGCCAACTGAGCATAATACATTGAAGAGAGCTTTGGGAATTCATGATATAGATGCCCTCACTGCTTTCACTGCTTAAGTTTCTACTTTATCACGGCAACTCACTTCGTTAACTACCAATGAGTGCTATTCACACTCCATTGGAGGTCTGTGACTTATGTAATGGAGCTCATTCTAGTTCTGAATGCCAAATTAGAAATTCGTTTGCTCAATCTCAACTAGAACAAGCTCATTTTGTGGGGAATTTCAACAGGTAGAATAATCCTTACTCCAAAACTTATCATCAAGGTTGGCGCAATCATCCAAATTTTCCTTGGAGGAATAACTAGAATGTGATGAAGCCACCAGTTGAGCATCAACTTTAATTCCAGCCTCAACATCCAAAGTTTCTTTAGAAAATGCTCTCACCCAACTCACAGCCAAGACTAATCAATTTATGGAGAGAAGATATTCTACACTTTAGAGGAAAGAAACTAGTATTCAAAGCTAAGCAGCATTTACTTAGACTTTGGAGCTTCAATAGGGCCAACTTTGTGAAATTCTCACTCAAAGACCACAAGGTTCTCTATCGAGTAACATTGAGAAGAATCCAAAATAGCAAGTGAAAGCTATTACTCTTTGTAGTGGCAAGCAGTTAACAGAGTTGAGTAAAGCAATAGTTCAAACCACGCAACCAGTTGAACCACAAGTAGAGACACTTTTGGATGTTTTGAAGACAAGTCTAGGAGGAGAGGTTAAAAAGCCTAAGTCAAAGCTCTTCCCGGATAGTCCTCCATCATATGTTCCTTCTATTCCATATCCTTAGAGGTTTCATGAGCAAAAATTGGATAAACAATTCTCTAAGTTCCTAGATGTTTTTAAGAAACTACATATTAACATTCCATTTGCAAATGTCTTGAAGCAAATGCCTAGCTATGTGAAGTTTATGAAGGAAATCCTCTTGAACAAGAGAAAACTAGAGGAATATGAAACAGTTTCATTTATTGAGGAGTGCAATTTCATTTTACAAAATCTCATTTTAAAAAAACTCTTTGTGATCTTAGAGTGAGTATTAATTTGATGCCTTTTTTAGTATACAAGAAGTTATGTCTTGGAGAAGCAAGGCCAACTGTAATCTCTTTACAATTGGTTGATCAATCTAATAAATATCCATAGGGAATCACTGAGGATGTCTTGGTGAAAGCGGATAAGTTTATCTTCCCAGTAGATTTTATAATTCTTGACATGGAGGAAGACTTAGAAATTTAGATTGTTCTTGGTAAGCCATTCTTAGCTATGGGAAGAACTCTTATAGATGTGTAAAAAGAGTAGCTTATTTTGAGAGAGCAAAAAGAGCAGGTAACCTTTAATGTATTCAAAGCAATGAAGTACCCAAATGATGTGGATAGTTGTTTGTGGGTAGATAATGCAGAAAAATATATTGAGGAAGCAATTCAAGAAAGTTATTCGGTTGAGCCACTAGAAGAATGTTTAGTTAGGGCTATTGATAGTGAAGATTCTGATATATTAGAATATATGAATCAGTTGGAAGCTACACCACCAATATTTATTAAATGATCTTTTAAAGATTTAGGGGAAGGGAAACCTAGACCACTGTAATCCATTGAAAAGCCACCGGTGTTAGAGCTCAAACAACTCCCATGTCATCTTCGATATGCCTACTTGAGAAAAACATCCACTCTTCCTGTTATTATCTCATCTTTTCTGAATAAAGAACAAGAGGATCAGTTGTTGCAAGTGTTGAGGAAATACAAGACGGCTTTAGGGGGGTCAGCAGAAGTCATTAAGGGAATTAGCCCGTCCTATTGTATGCACAAAACCTTGATGGAGGATAGCTATAAACCATCCATAAAACATCAACGCTGGTTAAACCCAAATATGAAGGAAGTGGTGAGAGCAAGTATTAAAGCTTCTTAATGCAAGTATTATTTATCCTATCTTTGATAGTGCTTAGGTTAGTCCTGTACAAGTAGTGCCTAAGAAAAGAGGGATGACAGCGGTGACCAATGAAAAAAAATGAGTTGATCCCTACTAGAACAGTTACTGGTTGGAGGGTGTATATTGCTTATAGGAAGCTCAACAAAGCTACAAGAAAAGACCACTTTCCATTACCATTCATTGATCAAATACTGGACAGGTTAATGAGTCATACTTTCTATTATTTCTTAAATGGTTATTCTTGCTATAACCAGATCTCTGTAGCACCGGAGGATCAAGAGAATACTACTTTCACGTGTCCCTATGACACATTTGCTCTTTGGAGAATGCCATTTAGCTTGTGTAATGCACCGATAACTTTTCAAAGGAGTATGATGGCAATATTTTCTAATATGGCCGAGCGCTTCATTGAGGTATCTATGAATGACTTCTCAGTTTTGGCACATCTTTTGATTCGTTCTTGCCAAATTTATCTCTTATTTTGAAGCGATGTGAAGGAATAAATTTTGTTCTGAATTGCGAGAAATGTAATTTTATGGCACAAGAGGGCATCGTTCTCGGTCTTCAGGTCTCAATAAATGGGATTGAAGTAGATCGTGCAAAAATTGAGACTATTGAGAATCTACCACCACCGACATTGATAGAAGGTATTAAGAGTTTTTTTAGACATTCTGACTTCTATCGCGAGTTCATTAAATATTTTTTCTAGATTATAAAGCCTCTTTACAATCTTCTTATGAAAGATGTACCATTCAAGTTTGATGAAGAGTGTAGATGGCTTTCAAATTTTTGAAGATAGCTTTGGTGTCGACACCTATTATCATCGCTCTAGATTGAGATTTATTATTTGAGCTAATGTGTGATGCTAAGGATTATGCTATTGGATCGGTCTTAGGCTGACAATGGGATAAGTATTTTCATACCATTTATTATGCAAGTCAAACTCTAACCGATGCTCAGCTTAATTATGCCACCACCGAGAAAGAATTGTTAGTAGTTGTATTTACTTTTGACAAATTTTGGTCATACTTTATTGGATCTAAAGTTGTCGTCTATACTGATCATTCTGCTATTGATTAATTCGGTGGGTACTACTATTGCAAGAGTTTGACTTGGAGATTCGAGATAAGAAAGGCATAAAGAATCTAGTTGCTTATCATCCATCTAGATTAGAAAAAGGTAAAAATAATGTGCAGAATGAACCATTGATCAATGAGACTTTCTTGGATGAATAACTTTTCACCGTAAGCACTATTAAGCTTCCTTGCTATGCAGATTTTGTTAATTACTTGGCCAACAATGTTTTTCCTCTAAACCAATCAAATCAACAAAGGAAAAAAAAATTTCTGACATCAAGCATTACTATTGGGAATATCTATTCTTGTACAAGCATTACTTGGGCCAAATCATTAAGAGATGTGTGTCAGATAAAGAAAAGATGAATATCTTCAATCATTGACACTCTTCTAAATATTGTGGTCATTGTAGAGCCAACCGTGACAAAGATTCTTCAATAAGGTTTTTATTGGCCAGCATTATTTAAATATGCTCAAGTTTATGTTACTGCATGTGATCGATGGCAACGAACAGGAAATATTTCCCGTCGACATGAGATACCTCTCCATAACATCTTGGAAGTTGAGTTGTTTGATGTTTGGGGAATTGATTTTATGTGTCCTTTTCGATCATCATTCAACAATCTCTACATCCTTGTAGCTGTCGATTAGTAAAGTTTTTATGATTTAATCTAAAATATTCTTAATCATTGGATCATCAAAATAAGACATTAATAGTTTAGTAAAACCAATATATATATGATCGTTTTTATAAAATAAAAATTAATTGATCTCATTAACTAAATCACATATATAAATGATGCATATGGAGATATGATCATTGAACCGACTTAATTGAGAATTTTTAATTGTCAATATTACCTTAAACTGTCAATAGAATATTCTCTTAAAATGATGAGATGTAAGAAATTTCTTTGATTTGAGATCATCATAGTAATTAACAAATCATTTATCATGCTTTGATTCTGAACACTTATAGTCATATAACTATAGTTAAAAGGATATTGGGTGTGATTAAATACTTGTAGAATTAGTGATTGATCAAGATAAAATCTATCAACTTTCATAATAAGTTTAAGTTTTATGTTGTTATTTATTATAATGACTACATTAAGACTTTGGATAGGGCAATTAAATGAAAGAAGAAAGGAGTTTCTCATGTAATTCATTAATCAATTATAATTGATATGAAACATATTTGGTTACTTATTGAAATTTGACAGTTAAACCATATCTTAAGGTTAACCCGGAGCAATAATGACAAAATAAAATATTACATTATTCTTTAGTAGATTCTTAAGAGTAATTATATATTTCATGTTATCCAATTGTTAAGGAGTATTGCTAGATACCAACTATAACAACCTGTACTCTTGAAGGGGCAGGGTGTCATTCAAAAGCTTTCTTATTCCCTTATCTTACCATTTATAGAGATATATAACCATGAGCAAATCCATAAGGGAAATTTAATTTCATATGTGAAACATACATACCTATATATCCATTATGAAGGTCAGTTGTTATCTCAACCCATCCTGACTTACCCCTACACATTCTATCTTGATATAGTCATCATGTATCAAAAACACTCAACTGAACATTTTCATTCAAGTGAATCTCATATATATATGTATAAATGTCTATTCAGTTTTTTCATCTATTCAAACTTTCAAAACTCCACTACAAGTACACTGCACCACGTGAAAGAAAAAAAATCAATAGAAAGTAATACAAGTAATACAACAATAATCATCTCAAAGTCAAGTATCTAAGTACGATGATAACAACTAGACACCATGAGTAAGTCTAGCATGTCAAGTTTATGGTACTGTACATATCAGCGCATCTCTAAATCTGAAGGCATGTTTCTTGGACTTCTTTGTCCTACTCTTGTTTGACCTAGTCTATAAATAACCACATAATGAGCTACAATGCCTAATAAGTAAAATTTGACTCTCACACCAATAAATAGAAAGGTTTACAACCAAATTAGAGGACACATGCATTTATTCAGCCAAGAGTTCTGTTCGTCCCCCCTCCCCCCCACCTCTGATTTTTCAATATATCTCTTTCCCTGACCCTTAGCTCTCCAATTCCTGCCCATTTGTATTACAATCTATCAAAAAAACATTCCTTGCCCCCTTTTTATTTTTTTTTCAAATCTCATATTCAAACTTGCTATAAATCTCCCCTTCTTCATCCCATTTTTCAAACATCTGCAGCTTCCCCCCATTTTCCACACTTTTTAGACTCTTTACTTCTCCCTCTATTTAATCTCACTTTCCAATACTTTCTCCTCTTATCTTGGTATTTCCTCACCTTCCCAAATAGCCCTACAGCCCTCTGTTTTAACTCAGACTTCCTAGTCCCTCTATAAAAACTTGTCTCACTCTGCAACAACCTATGCCTTCTGCATTTTTACTCACTTTCCCAGTCACCAATTATGGTGCTCTCAGCTAACTCAACACACTCATGCGCATACTTCCAACATTCAATTCATACACCACACTCAAATGTTCACAAACCCATCAATTCCATACTTCTTAATATTTAATCAAAACATGTAAAGTGAAATAAAGATTCAAATAATGGTTTATGGGGCATCAACCCCTCGACCCTATGCAGAAGGGCTAAAGTCATTCACATAATCGCTTTTCATAAGATCTAGCCAATATTCACATCAATCACACAATATAAATTTTTAAAAATCCCACAACGATCCCGAAGGACCCCATTTTGATTATAAATATTTGATATCTCATGAAATATTTAAAATCAACCATACATAATAAAACAAAGCATGCCAAACTATTAGGGCTTCTGCCCCTTGACCCTATGTAGAAGGGCCATAGTATAATGTCATTTACTTCTCCGATGGAAAACACAACAATTCGCACATATATTTATACGAATATAAATAAATCCCAAACATAAAAGTTTTCAATTAAGCCCTCAGGCATCAACTTCCCCCCCTAGAACATAAACCTTAACTTCATTCTATTATATGCTCTTATGTAATATAATTCCTAGGAAATTCTATAGCATTTCTTTTTCTATTCACGTATTCAGTCTCCTCCCAATTTGCTCAATTTTTTTCTCTTTTTTCTTTTTGTTTAATCTCTAGTCTCATTTTATCTCTAACCCTTTCCATCTTTCCCCTTTTCTTTCTTTCGTTCAAGGCTTCACTAATTTTCCACCGAGAAATCCCTAGATCTGACCCTTTGTAATTGCTTCAGTCATCCTCACTCTCCAACTGTTTATCCTCTCAATTTTTTATATTGAGTCCTCTTTCTAACATTTTTGAACCAACTCAATACCAAACTCATAATTCCAACATGATGTTAATTCAGTATGTAATTTCTTATTGTGTTGTGAAAGGAAAATTAGACTTACCTTGGTTCACAATGATGGTATTACTGCTCCACATTTCACTTACCCTCTCATCGCATGGCCTCCTTCTAAGCTAGCTCTCCCTTGTTGTTTCACCTGTCCTCTTTTTCTATTTCCCAAAATAAGAAGTTAACTTTTCTCTCTCCCTTCTACTCTTCTGTCGTCTCTCTCTCTCTTTCCTGCATGGCAACAATCTTCCTTCTTCCCTTCCCCTTTCTCATGGTTAACGACTTCCTCTCCTTTCCTAAAAAGAGAGTTAGGGTTAAAATTTATATATGCATCATGGGTTGTGTAATACCTCACCTATCATTGTGGTAAAATGATTTAGAAACTCTGTTTATTCGGGCCCTTGTCGCTTTGAACTTAAGTAATTTATGTTGTTTAATATTTATCGTGATTCGTAATTTCAGTTGATTTTTATTTATTTAATTTTAGTTATATTTTATTTTATTTTATTTTAAATAATTTTAATTTAACTAAATTAAATTAAAAATGGAAAATTTAGAAAAGAATCAAAAAAACGGCGAAACATGAAAAAAAATTCCCGCTGGAAAAATCCTGCGAAAAGGCTGGTTGCCTGCGTGGGTGCTGGGCATTCTGCGCGCATGCATTCATGCACAATGGCTGCGGGACGTGCACACATACGACGTGCACACAGCATGCATGTCCCATCTGCGCGTACGACACGGAGTCAGGACCTGCGCGCGCATCCTATCGCGCGCAGGCAGCTGTTTGCGCATCACCTTGCGCATAAAGAGGCACCGCACACTGTGCGTGTGCCATCCGCACAATAGGCCTGCGCGGATAGGCCCTGTGTGCCTGGGCCCTACACGCATGGCACCCAGTGCGCCTAAGCCCTGCGCACGCAACAAGAGACCTGTGCGCCTGCAGCACGCCGGCTAAAGCACTACCACCTCAGACAGTGCACCACCACTGTCTTGGGCGGTGCACCGCCACCATCAATGGAGGAGGCCCTCCTCCCTCCTTTTTAATGCCTAGCATCTTTTTCTCCTCTGTCTTCACCAAATTTTGCCACTTAGTGTGAATCCAACGATTTTGAAATTCTAAATATTTTTCTCTCCCTTCACTTCCTCTTCACACTTTCATTTTACAAAGGTTTATAAAGAGAGAGAGAGAGAGAGAGAGAGAAAGATAGTAGTCTAGTGGGAAAAAAAGAGAAAAAAAAAAGAACAGTGAGGGAGAAGACATCAAGGTTTCGATAAGGAATCTAGTATTTCTTTTGACGTCTTAAGGAGTATTATTTTTAGATAAACTAATTTAATATGATTGTTATTTTTTCTGTTTTATATGCTTTTGTGTTCAAAAGAGTCGAATTGTTCTTATTTTCAAACATGCTGTGTGAATTGCTGACACTTGATTAATTTGTATGTAATCAATATAATATGTAATCGGTAAAAGTAAAAAGTATAAAAGAAAAGAAAAAAAGAAACAAAAAAGTAGAATGAAGCCTGTATGGTCCGAAGTGTATCTGTATTAACATGCATATTGCATCAAGTGTCTCGTTAGACTTTTTATCTCTGAAGGGTATTTGTTCCCCTTACCCTTCGGGTATCTGTTTTCTCCTCTCCTATATGGTCTGAAAAGACATAAGAGGACTACTCCTAATGGATGACGGCGTGCCCTCTGACAAGAGTGGTGTCGCACTATGTATAGGGGTCACCCGTGACTAACTAATGTCGTGACTAGAGATATTTGTTAGGGCCACTATGACTGGTACGGCCGTGGTCATAGATCGTACCATGGTTTAGCTAACTGGAAATGGGCTTGCGCAAATTGTCGTATCTGTATCTGATCTTGTCATTCTACTTGGGTAGTTAGAAATATATATATGCCCTTATAGATTGAAGTTGTAACGACTTCGCGAAGAATGATATGAAAATTTGAATATTTCATTATTTATTTGATTTTCTCTATTATCTGGCATGATGTATGTTTGATTGTTTGTACTAACGTATCATTTTCTTAATAAATAAATAGTTTTCCATAATGTGAGATAGGTAAGAAAGGAATTTAAATGGTAAGATAAAATAACTAACTTTTGAAATCTTACGATATTAATTTAATATTGTTTTCCTTACTGAGCATATGGAACTCACGCTTTCCATGACTCCCATCCCCAGATGAGGATGAAAGCGAGGAACCATAAGTTGACCTACCCTCATAAGTATATGAAGATCCCGTGGATCCACAAGTCTGACTGTATGATTGTTCCCGCACTTTGATGAGTCCAATAACATAGTGAAAAAAGTAGCCCTTATATTTGTGTTGTATTTTGCAGCCACTTCTGGTCTCAGAATATGTATGTATTGGAACTCATATGTATTTGGTAAGGGATTTGTAATGATTTTATGCCGCTGCATAAATTTTATTATGCACTCGCTACTCTAAATCTATATCTGACACCTATTTTCCTTAGTTAGCACTTGGGATATCACAGGGCATCTGATCTTCCATTTAAAATATAGGTCGTTCAATTAGATTGTTGGGATGGCCAAGTTTGTCAAAATTACATAATGGCCCCAAATCAAGTATGTTTGTTCATTTAGGGTCCCCATTTAATTACCGAATGCTTGGACTTCCAACTTTGTTTTCAATTTGGTCATCTTTCCAATCTCATTAATTTTTGGATTTAAACTTTATTTATTTACTTTTAAAAAAATTCTCTTTGTTTTTCTTAAATTCCAAAAACATCTCTAATTCACTAATTCTTCTAAATGAGATTCTAAAATCAAGCGTCTCTATTTATGCGGGATGTTACAATCTCGCCTCCTTAAAAAAAATTAGTCCTCCAAATTTGTACTTATCAGGAAATTGTGACAAATGCGGATATTCATCTTTCATTATCTCCTTCGGTTCCTAGGTGGTTTCTTTTACATAATAGAGTTGTCATCGTATTTTTAACAATGGAATCGGTTTAAATTGTGATATCTCCTTTCTTATCTCCCAAAAGTAAAGGTTTATATATATTCTATAAGAATTGACCTTCCAATTTCAGAGGTTTTAGGACCTAAGGAGGTTTGATGGTGCTTCAATATAGATCTCTTAAAAGAAATCTTTTATCTTCACAAATGACTATTATTCGAGATTATGTTGAACATCAAAATTCATTAGAGCCTAATATTTTCCAATAATAATTAATGCATTTATCATCACTATCAAACACTATCAGGAAATATTATATCTTTGTTTGATTATCATCATGAAGAGCCTCTTAGTAGTATAACAACATTCTCTATTCACCACAAGATTAAATTCTTAATTACCTAAGGAGCCTTAATGCCATGTTATGTTTACATCTTTTCTGACATTCATATGTGTAATTAAAACTATTTATTTTCTGATTTTTTTTTTTTTGGGAAATTAGTATGTGAATAATTTGGAAAGTATTTTCCGTAGTCTTTAGTGGATATAACCTTAATTACCACCAAAACATAAGCATCATTTCAATGACTTTAAAATTCTCCATAGCAAATATATATATATATATATTATTTGTTGTTTCCATACTCGTATATAAAAAGAAAGATCCATCAATAATAAGGTTCTGACTCCATACAAGTTTTCAAGTTATAATTTATCGGAAGGACTTTAACAACAAAAAGGTCTTTGTGTAACTTGGTATTAAATCCTACGTGCTTCTTGTTGCAGTCTCTCTAAAGATTATTCCAATACTATAATTCAATATCTATTTCTTAGATAATTTCACCTAGGCATAAATTTCTTCTCTCTTAAAATAGTTTACAGATTAATGTTTCTTTTGAACACTAGCAGAAATCCAATTAAGGTCACTCTATTCATTTAATGGATGGATAATTTATTTCCACCAAATGAGATTACAACTCCCTAATTTCCTTAGTAACCTCAATATTACTTTCATGCTTATATTCCTCCAAAATAAAAGTATGATGCATTAATGGTGTTTCTGGCTGTCGAAAATTAATTGGGTA
>NW_019013830.1:2221-14154 GCF_000150535.2 Carica papaya | reverse complement strand
TAGAGGTGACAAGGATAATAGTAATAATATTTTTATTAAATAGAGGTAGAAGGAAAAATTATAAAAATATTTAGACCTTTTTATAATACTTTATAGGTATATCTTACATTTTTGCTTATTTAATTTTTATTAATAATATTATCAACTTTATTCCAAGTAACATTTACTATGTTCATACAAAATTTGTTCGTTGGAAATTGAATAAAAAAAGTAAAAATTACTCTTGTACTACCTCACTAACCCTATCAAGGCATACGCCTTTAACACACTTACCCTGAAGGAGCTACTCTCGTATCTTCAAGGACGGTGACCCACGTCAAATAACCCGCAGGTCACCCAAACATAATAATGGAAAACGCACTACTATATAATTACAGTTTTGAGACTCACTACGACTCCTCCCTCAACGATTCTTGAGTCATCAGCAATCTCCAAAAGCCCTTTCCCTACCACATCTCGCTTTATTCCTCTCCATTTCTCTTAACTTCTCCTCAACTTCCCAATCTCTGTATCGAAACACTATCATTGAATCTTTCTGGCTCTTTAAGGATATCGTATCATTGAATCTCTTCTCACCATGCTTAAGTTTTCTTCGACGGTCTCAAATCAGGTCCGTTTCTTGCTCCAGAGTTTGAAAGAAGCGAGCGCAGAATCTGTAATTCAAGAGCTCCGACAGGTATTACATCCATTTGTACATCGATACCCGTATATACATCTGCCGGATGTTCATGATGCAAGTTTTTGCTTTAAAGGAAATCCCAGCATTTCTTCAACCATCTGAACTGAAACCCTGAAAAATTTCATAAAATTTGGGGTTTTGTGTAGATTAGCAAATTTTACTTCATCTGGTTGCTGACGGTCCCGGACTAACCATTGCTTGTCTTACATCTTCACTTTTGACATGGGGATTTCTCCATCTATTTTGTGTGGTAATTAGCACTATATAATAACCAAGTGCAGTCTGTTATAGCGTGTCATGTGGGGTTTTTTTTGGTATCTTGTATGCTTTAAAAGATTTTTGAGAGCTCGTCGCTTTCAGTCATCGGGAGAGTTAATTGGGAGAGTTAACATTGAAACCTTTCTTTTAAAGAAGGGGATTCCCCTGAAATGTGGCGAAGTTCCGATAGGCTTGACGTTGTTATTGACTGAGGTCCAGTTTGATTTATTTCAATTTGATTTTTTTCTTCTTGCCTCACTTAATATTATATCATTATTTTTACAATTGAACACCTTAACTCACATCTTGAATGTCTTGGACTAGAGTCATAATTCTTATCTCTCACGATTAGTTTATGAATGAGTATCTATGCGTAGAATAAGGTAGAAACTAAAGGAGGATCTAAGCAATGCACCATGAAGTTAATGGCGTGTGAAGAATGTGTCATTTTTCTTTATAGAGAGGTCCCTTGAAACCATTTCTCTCTGAGACATGTAGAAATCTGACCTGCATTTGTGATACAGGGATGTTTGCTAGTCAACCATCAGATATTTTTTCTTGCCTTAATAAATGTGTCCAAAGTATAATAATTTTTTATTTCTGAAACATATCCAATCAGCCTACTTGCATAAGTTCCCTGGGAAAATGCATATATTGTGGCTTTAAGTATAGAGTAGGAATTTTGTTCTGATGATATGATATAAATATTGTCCATACAGAGATAACTTTAATCTCTTTATGATTAGGGAAGATTTCTGTACTGAATCTAAATAGCTTGTGATTTTCCTGTATAGAACTTCTTTTTAAATCAAATTTCATGCTTCTTACTGGTTAGTCTGTTCTATATTTTCATTTTTCTAGCAGTTTGTTGATTATGGACTCAATGGAAGTATTCTGGTGCTGGAGACCTGCTTAGATTATCTGACTTTTCAGGAGACTGATGTGACCTTACAGATTGGACCAGTTATAGCATCAGTTTTTAGATATATTGTGGACAAACCAAATTTCAGCACAGTGTTTTGTCAATCACTAAGGAATAAGGAGATCAGTGAAGACTTCCTGGAAAATTTATCAAATGTATTACAATTGTCAGAATCTGAAAAAATTGGCATTGGCCTTGCTTTGTCTGACTCTGAAAATCTTGAGACAAGAACTTGTGGTAAGCTACCGGCGTTAGGTTGGCCTGGTAGTTGATGGCCTCTTCTTGTTTTATTACCAATGAGCCATCAATTTCTCATGCATTTGTTGTGTGTATAATATGATGGATCTTAACTTCTTTTATCTATGTAGGGAAGAACTTTTATATGTCTCAAATTGAGAAATTGTTTGCAAATCCTCTTCCTCTTGATTCAGCCGAGGAAATTCGGAAAATTGTCATGTTCCTCCAGCGTTCTGAGGATCTTTCCAAGCATATAGACTACTTTATGAAGATTCTGTCTTTGCTCCATTCTGAAGATGTGGTCCAATTTGTTTTAACTCCAATACTTTCAGAGGAATTGTGTGAATCTAACTTTCTGAGGTTCAGAAGATTTTTTTCTGTTATTTTCTTCTGGAGATAAAGTGTAACATATTTTCTTAATATGTTAGAATGCATCATCTCTTTTATGGCTACAGGAACGTGGATTTAATTCAGGAGTCTGGAGAATATGATTTTGATGCCATCTTAGCAGAAATGGAGGAGGAAGTAAGCATGGGAGATATCATGAAAGAGCTAGGTTATGGATGCACGGGTAATGCTGCACATTGCAAAGAGATTTTATCTCACTTCTTACCGCTGACTGAGGTCACTATCTCTAAAATACTTGGTACAATTGCCTGTACCCATGCTGGTCTTGTGGACAACAACAATGCATTTTCAACCTTCAGTTTGGCCATTGGTTGTGGTACTACATTGGATATGCCACCACTGAGCTCCTGGAATGTTGATGTCCTTATAAAAGCAATCAAGGAATTGGTGAGTCTTACTTGTAATTTATTTCTTGTGTTTTTCTTGGCTAGGCTTTCCTTTTTCTATTGAATAACAATGCTAGTTCGTGAAAAATTTTGATGTTTGTTTCTAAACATGGATGTCAAATACAGGCTCCTGGTACCAACTGGATACAAGTAATAGAAAATCTGGATCATGATGGATTTGACATTCCCAATGAGGAGGCCTTCTCCTTTTTGATGTCTGTATACAAGCATGCATGCCAGGTATATTTCTTGTTATGTTAAATTGACATGCTTGACTGAAAGTATCATGATGTGCGAGTTTATGGATGGCATCCACTTGAACAAAAGCGAAGTAAATGACTAAATACTGATTTATTAAAATTCCCTGCACCTTGTGTTAGTGTTGAATATGTGGACATGAGTTGTGCAGGATTCCTTCCCGCTTCATGCTGTTTGTGGGTCTGTTTGGAAGAATACTGATGCTCAACTATCCTTTCTAAAGTATGCTATATTAGCACCACCGGAAGTATTTACCTTTGCCCATTCAGCAAAGCAGCTGGTATGATGCTTTGAACAACTAGTTCCGGCTTTGCTTGTGTTGCAGTTCATTTTTACTTTCATGATCAATTATTCCTGCAGGCATACATTGATCCAGTGCATGGCCATAAGCTTCAACTTGGACATGCAAATCAAGCATGGTTGTGTCTTGATCTTTTAGATGTGCTATGTCAACTAGCTGAAAGAGGACATTCAAATTCTGTTCGATCACTGCTTCAGAATCCTCTTAAACACTGCCCCGAGATCTTGCTTCTCGGGATGGCCTATATTAATGTATACTTCTTTAATTTCCTTGTCCTTTTCTTCCTCATTATTAATATTATTGTTATTATTATCTTAAATATCAATTTTGTTTGATAAATTTTGGCATTGGTTTTGGCAGACTGGCTATGCTCTCATCCAGCACGAAGTAGCATTCACTGTTTTCCCTACGATAGTTAAAAATGCTTTGGGCAATGGTATGATTCTTCACATTTGGCATGTGAATCCTAAGCTTGTGTTGCGTGGGTTTGTAGATGTTCACAATGTTGAGCCGGAAAGCATGATTAGGATATTGGACATCTGTCAAGAGCTAAAGGTAAATACAGATTTAAGCTAGTGTTTCCTTATCTTTCTTTATCACTTGAGTAGAGAAAATTCGCATGCTGACTGATTTGCCAAAGAGTATAAAGGTATCAATTTATGGATATTTTTCTTGTTTTATCATTTAGTTGCTTAGAAGTTTTTTTTTTCTTCTGTTCTGTGTTCTTCATTTATTTGTCTTATATGATGTAAGCTTATCTCAAACTGGTTGATTCTGTAATTATTTTCTTTTTTTTTTAATACAGATTCTGTCATCTGTGCTGGAAATGGTCCCTTTTCAATTTGGTATTAGATTGGCGGCTGTTGCTTCTCGGAAAGAATTCGTGGACCTTGAGAAGTGGTTGGTCAGTTACTTAAATATGTATAAAGACATCTTCTTTGAGGTAATGTCTGGTCTGTTACAGCTTTCTAATAAAGATTTTCTCACCAAATGAAGTTTTTTTTTATGCGAAAACTTGACATTCATTCAACAACTTTTCAGGAGTGCCTCAAATTCTTAAAGGAAATTCATTTTGGCGGGTCACATTATTTTTCTGCCATACCTTTCCATCACTCTGGTGCTATATTGAATCTTTATCTGGAGACAAGTTCTACCTTCTTGAAGGTTCTACGTCTCCAATTTGGTTAATTTTATTTTTAATGCAATTCTGATTCACTACCATGAATCATTAGTTGCTTCTATAGAAGGGAACACTTTGGAGTGAAGGAAAAACATCCAATATTATTGTTTGTGTCATGCAGGCTCTCAAAGCTCACGCCAGTCTGATTGACTCTTCCCAGCTTTCTGAGGAAATGGAAAAGTTACATGCAACAATTGTGGATTCTAATCTGAAGCTGCAGAATGGAGGGGCTACAGATTCTTCGGCCCCTGACGGATTTGGGGATGATGTAGATGCTGAAGCTAACTCTTACTTTCATCAAATGTTTTCTGGTCAGTTGAGCATTGACTCTATGGTTCAAATGCTTGCGCGATTCAAAGAGTCTTCTGTTAAAAGGTATAACATTTAGGAATTTCAGTATAGTTGACTCATTTCTTGTGGTCAATATTTTATTTTATCATCATTTTTTCTTCTGGTTTCACCTAAAGCTTTGGTATTCTTCTCAGCGGTATTTTGTTTAATTTCGTCCATTGATTCGGCTTTGTAAGAGGAAAACATATGCTGAGATTTTTATTTATTAAAGCTAGCTGTTGGTCTTGATCATATCAATTTTTTGACAAGTGCATCTTCTTGATCCTGTTAGTCTGTAGTTCTCAAATCTAACTATCCAAATGATTCTGTTTTTATATTTCAACAGAACCTCCTTTTATTTTACGGCCAGAAGGAAACATGTCTTCTTATTCTTTTCAAAAGAAAAAACTCCAAATTCGAAACTCACACTGGTTATAACCTTGTCATTACTAAAAGTGAATTCCTGAAGTGATATAATATATTTCTTGCTTGGAGGAAATTTTGATGAACCTTTCTATAGTTAATACTATTATGGTTGTTGGTTTTAGTGCTTTGTACATTTCTGCGTAATGGATTGAAAATAAAGTGCACGTTGTAGCTCTGTCTCTTGAGTTTCTAAATCTTTTAGTTGATATTCGGATATAAAAAATGATGCGGGACACTTTTTAACATCTGACAGGGAACAGTCAATTTTTGAGTGCATGATTGCCAATCTGTTTGAGGAATACAGATTTTTTCCTAAGTATCCTGAAAGGCAGCTTAAAATTGCTGCGGTCCTCTTTGGTGAGTTTAAATATACCATATAATATTTTCCTGATATTATTGATTCACACTTAACAAGCAAGAATAGTGTCTACTTGTGCAATTTATTAAGCTTTATTTTATTTGCTTCCTTGCTATAGTCTTTAGTATTTAAAATTACTGATCAAACTTAACAAATAAAAATAATGTCTTGTGCAATTCATCAAGCTTTATTTTATTTGCTTCCTTGCTATAAAAAGTTTTTATGCTTTAAAATGACCGTGCAAAGTACTTGTAGCAAGATATGTAATTATTTTAGTATCAGGGTAAAACTAATTTGCTGGCTTCACACATTCATGTAACTCTTGTTTAGTTTCTTAGTAGGTTGCTGTACTCTTTTCCTGTTCTTTTTTTTCTGTTTTGCACGAAGTCTGTAACTATGGCTCCTTTGCAACACACAAATGTGCAGTTCTACTCTAGGTTTCATTATGCAAAATGGATTTGATGTAGGTTTTTTCAAATAGATTAGCAATTATATTCCTCTTAAATCTAAAGATCATTATAATATATAGGAGTCTATGGGTACAATTTTTATAGCATTTAGACTGTTATTTATACTTCAGATTCTTCAAAGCTTTCTAAGGATTTCTAGTGATAGTTAGATTAGGGTTAAATTTAAAGCCCTCTCAGTACCTTTGTACATCAAAATTTCAATAGTGAGACAATTGTTATTTAATGCAAGTGTTCAAAAAATTTTCTTGACACACTTGTTATGTATGATTTTATGATGCAATCAAATCTTCACTTTATGTGTGATGCTTACTGATTTGTTATTTGAAAAAAAAAGTGATGCTTACTGATTTGAGATAATGCACCTATTTACATTTCGTTGATATTATTATCCAAATTCTTAGGTCTGATATCTAATTATCTTTACATCTGACCTAATTTCTCAGTTAGAAAATTTAATCCTAATTTGTCCTATATCCATTGGTTTTAGATCCAAAAGGTCCTAATTTGCTTGCCAATTCCCGAATTCGTTGTATAAGAATGTCAAATCCCAAAACCATATCCTATACTATACCTATCTCTGATTACTATAGCTTGCAAACATATCTCAATTATTTGGAAAAAATATTCGGACTTCAAAACCACTGGTTATCATGCATTTCTAGGTGGATTTCACTGCCGCCATGTCCCCCAAAGTTTCGTCAACTTATTCTCTCCAATGAATCTTTTGTCGAAACCCCGACTCTTTCTGGTGATTGGAGATCTGCTTGTGTGTTTTTAAGCGCAGCAATCCAATGAGTGGGCTTTGCCAAAAGCTACCTTGTTTTGACTGCTTGATCCTAGTTTCACTAGATCAGCTCACCTAGCCTGGTTTAGGCCCTTCCAAACAATTCTTTATCGGCTCTAAGCTGTGTTTTTGATATTATCTCTTTGTTTTGCAATTTGTGTAATGAGGTTCACACTACTGTCTTTTCATGGAAAAATCTTGAATACTTGAAACAGGGTAATAATTATTGAGGAAAGGATTTAACCATATTTCAAAGGGTAGAATTCATATCTCTAACTTGGCTGTAATTAAACACATCTGAGCAATTAAAGTGCAAGAAGATCTGATGCATTTACTTTTTTTCAAACTTCTATATTAAATAAAAGTAAGAAGCTTATCATTCTCATGAATTAAGTTAAATCAAACTGCTGTAAGTATTTGTATAGTCTCTCTCTCATGACAAAATGGATTTGTCAATACAAGAATTGGGAGTTCTCTCAATATTTTTGGTTGTCTCATCAATCAAATCTTAAGGGTAGTGGTAATAATCTGTCTTTTTGGATGTGACATCTAACATTCCTTTGGGTCTAACATTTTGGATTTACCCAATTTCCCAAGTAGGCAATTTAATCCTAGTTTTTCATGCATCTAGGGGTGGAACCAGGGGGGTTGGGGGGCCAATGGATCCCCTAGCTCCACCTCTATATGTGCAAATATAATAATATTCTTCTGGCCCCCCAAAGTTTTTATAAAATAATGTCTAGCCCTCCAAAATTTATAAGAGTACATATAACACCCCAAAAATTCTAGGTGAAAATGAATACGTGCCCTGTATATTTATTTTGTAGTCTTTTTTTGAGAAAATATAAGTTGATAATATAGAAAAATAAGTTTGAATAATATAAATCAAATGTAAATATATCATATTAAGTATTTTTTTTTTGTAAATATGGTATAAGTGTAATATACATATTATTATTTATTTACAGATAAGATAAATAATTGTATGAGAAATAAATGCTGTTTTTGTTTATATAAAGTTATTGAAGTAATTTGAAATGTAACCTTGACTTCCTAATAAGAATTTTATACGAAAACTAAAAATAAAAATATAATTGAAGTGCACCTTATTGTAGAGACTTTGCCCTTGCACCCCCTTGCTCATTTTAAACCACCCGGCTAAATTTTTTTTTCCACCCCTGCCTACTTTGTTTTTTCAGATTGTCTTATCAATCTGTTTTTTTTGTCAGATTGTCTTGTCGTATCTTTTTGTTTTTCATGAACAAGGCTCATGGCGGAATGGCTTTGGCACTCATCTTCCTTTGGTGCTTTGCAATCCCAGATCACTTTACCTGTTCCATTCCAAATTCTACAGAATATGTATGGTTATAGAGGTCTACCAAAGTGAATAGAATACTATGCCTATGGTTTAACTATATTTGACTTCATTCTATTCCTAATCTTTAATCATTTGGAATGTATAATTTAATCATAATTTACAAATTGATGCATAATTGAACCAACTCTAACTAAATCTTCAAGTCCGTAGTGATGAATTTGTATTTCTGTTCACAAAATTAACTAATTTGAGTTGTACGTGGAACTAATATGTAATTAGAATAAAAAATTGAAATTTGAAGCAATTCAACCTTACTGTCATTAGAGAAGGAATAAGAAAATTTTTTATGTCGCCTGTTAGAGAATAATAAGGTTTTTATCAAATATTCTTTAGGTGTTTAGCAGTTTCTGCATTATAGGTGAATTTCCCATTCTTTTAATATGTATCATATGAGTATGACATACTAGTCCTTTAACATAATAACTAGTGCGATATCAGTAATATATCGCTTTATTCTTCTGGCAGCTGTGACTTCCCTGGCCATATTTGGCATTCTTAGCATACATGACAATAGTAAATGGATTAGACATTTCCTTGTGAGAAAATATTATTAAATTGAAATAAGTTGAGATTTCAGTTTCCTTATGTTTGCCTGTTAGATGCACAAGGATTTATTGTATGGTGTCCTGAATGGTAGTGCTACTTGTATCTTATTGAGCATCATCCCTTTCTTGATGGGTTTTTTCGTGAGGCATTTCTTCCATCATCCCTTAAGAGTAATGCAGTGTTAATACTTACATTCAGTTCTTTTGGCATTCTCTTTTTCTATATATTTCAGGGTCTGTAATCAAGCACCAGCTTGTAACTCATCTCATGCTTGGGATGGCACTGCGTGGTGTATTAGATGCCTTGCGGAAACCTGCGGATTCAAAAGTATTTTTGTCTTTGTGACTAATGTATTCTTAGTTGGTATTGATATTATATGGCATTTTCTGACTGCCTTTTGAATGCAGATGTTTGTGTTTGGTACCAAGGCTTTGGAGCAGTTTGTGGACCGTCTGATCGAGTGGCCACAGTATTGTAATCATATTTTGCAAATATCCCATTTGCGTACCACTCATTCTGAGTTAGTTGCTTTCATCGAACGGGCTCTTGCGAGGATATCATCTGGTCATCTAGAATCTGATGGGGGCAGCAATGCTTCTGCAATTCATCATCATGGTGCCACTCAGACTGCCTCAGGAAATGGAGAGGTAAATAGTGTTTGGCGTCATCCGCTTATCTGTTTAACTATGATTACTTTTTTTGTTCTCATGGTTAGTAATGAGGAAATCAAATTGACATCAGGTTTTTCCATCAAATAATTTTGTTTTGGGTGTTGTTTTCTTTCATTTTATTTGCATTCATATGTGTGTTCGTTATATTGGTGCATATGGATGTTGTTCATGTATCCTAACTGAAAGTAGAGCTGACATAGGTCAACAATGTTGATGAACTGCCATATTTCTTTAAATCTGAATTCATAGATTTGTGGGGAGCTGGGACTGGTGCTTCTATCTGTTGCATGTATACTCCAACATTGAGAAAGTAAATATGTTCATTAATTAGCACAACCAATGTTGATTAAGGATGATTCTGTTGCCTGTTTATGTTCGTTAATTTGTTTTTGTATGTGATATGTATCTGTGGTATGAGATTATGTTTTATATCTGGTGGCTGGACTGGTTGCTGCTTGCTAAGTTTATGCGGAGAAATTGTTTTTCTTTCTGTTTCTAATGTTTATTCATTGTTACAGTTGAATAATTCTGGCATTGCGCAGTCCGGACAGCAACTTTCATCTACACTCCAGCTTCAACAGAGAAATGAAAGTTCTCTTGATGACCGGAATAAAGTGTTTGGTACTTCAACTAATGATGGAAAGTTAATTCTTCCATCTGGAGGTCAAGCTGCAGTTATGCCATCGGGTGATGTTGGTGCTAGTCAGAAGGCATGCCTGATTGCTTCTCTTCCTGTTTTCCCTTTTGCTTTTTGGAGGTTTTCTGTCTTTGTCCTATTTCTTTCAATGCTTACTGTGAAATTGGACACACAGATTGCTGTCAATGCTCCAGCTATGCTATCTACCTCGCCTAGTTTTGTTCGTCCTTCCCGTGGAGCTACTTCTACGAGTAACTTTCCTTCTTGCAAAGAAGAATTGCCAATTTGTATTAACGATATTAGTTCTGTTCCCATACTTGCACAATCTTTTTTGGTACAGGATTTGGTTCTGCTTTGAACATTGAAACTCTAGTTGCTGCAGCTGAAAGAAGAGAGACTCCAATTGAGGTACTGTATTGTTTCGTCTCTGTTGTAATGATTGTATAGGATATTGGTTTAAGCATGCATGCCAATTTGTGATTATGTACCTCTACATAATAAACTGCTCAATGAATGTGGTATACATTTGTTACTGTATCCTAAATTTAGTTCTGAGGTGTATCTTTCTTTTGCCATTTCATATAATCTGAATCTGCTCATTCTTCTGCTACATCCTATGAATATGATTATTGTAAGTTCCATGCAACTGTACGAGAGAGTAATGGAAAAGTAACATAGTATCCATGAAAAAACATAGAAGCAAAATTACTGAATGGGAAACCACTTGAAAATTTTTTGTTGGGGAGTGAAGATATATGGATCCTTGGTAAATGGATGCCGTAGCTTTAAATCTTGGATCCATATATATCATCACATGTTTGTGACGCAAAAAGAAAAAAGCAAGGCCTGGGCATGCTGTAATTTTAGTGGCAAAAAATGTAAGAAATATAATATTTTTAGGACAGAAAAGTAGGAAGGCCCTTGTGACAACGAGTCCTATCCTGCATGTCGGACAGTTCTTATTGTGGTTGATCAACTAATGTTTCCTTCTTGTGTTTAGGCCCCAGCATCAGAGGTGCAGGACAAAATATCTTTCATAATTAATAATATTTCAGCAGCAAATGTTGAATCAAAAGCAAAAGAATTCACTGAATTATTGAAAGAGCAGTACTATCCCTGGTTTGCACAATATATGGTCATGAAAAGGTACTTGTTTAATTTAAAGTATGGCTGGTAGTGCTGAATTATCTGCCAATTGTATATCTTTGTTTGACTCATCATTCGATCCCACATCTCATTCTGCTAACTCTTGACAGAGCAAGTATTGAGCCAAATTTTCATGATTTGTACTTAAAGTTCCTGGACAAGGTTAATTCAAAGGCTTTGATTAAGGAGATTGTTCAAGCGACATATGAGAATTGCAAGGTTAATATCGTATACTAGTTGTTACTATAAGAAACATATTTAAACTAGTTTAAAATTTTGAATTTGTTTTTCTGAGGGAAGAACTGAATTTTGCAATTTATATATTCTTTCAGGTTCTTTTAGGGTCAGAGCTCATAAAGTCAAGTTCAGAAGAGCGTTCCTTGCTAAAAAATTTGGGTAGCTGGCTCGGAAAATTAACTATTGGAAGAAATCAAGTCTTAAGGGCACGTGAAATAGATCCCAAGTCCTTGATTATAGAGGTACTTGTTCATCAACTTTATTCCTTTTCTTTCAGTTTGATTTTTCCCTAAAGCTTTCTCCATTTTCTTTCAGTCGTCC
>NW_019013829.1:3155-20967 GCF_000150535.2 Carica papaya | reverse complement strand
ATGTATAGGATTAATGAGAAATGAATGAATAGTTTAAATATTCATATCTATATCTATATTTAAATTGAACAATTTATTATAATTAAAATTATTTAATTATTTAAATGTTTAATTTTTATTTTTCATAGTATTTATTTTATATTTGTTATTGAGTAGAGTATTTTTTTTTACGTTATCTTAAAATACATTGTGTTTTAATTTGTACTTAAGATTTTCTAATTAAGTTTTAGTTATTTATTTGAATATGTTATGAGAAACATATGTTTACAAATAATTGGAGCGAGCAGCAAGTAAAAACTTTTAGTCATGGTATAAATGACTGGTAAAGATGTCAAACGGATATAAGTTTATCTTTCCTTAGTAGGGGATGTTGGAGCGAAAATATGTGCTCAATATCCACCCTGTGCTCTATATGTCATTTTGAACTATTTTTCAATTTAAAAAACTCATAAGGGACTTAAATGAATAGAATTTTTGCGTTTAGGGCTTATGTAA
This sequence comes from Carica papaya, assembly GCF_000150535.2. Next base: position 20,472 of record NW_019013829.1, on the reverse strand, counting down.
CATCCCATAATAAAATTTTATGTAATTTAAAATTAATAAATATAATTTTGTAATTTATTTTTCATTTAATTTAGGGTAAAAATGAAGTAAAAATTAAAAGAGGATGAAATTGAAAATAATTTTGGGAAAAATGGGTAAAAATTTGAGTTCTGTGGGTATTTTTGAAAGAAAAATCGAAAACAAGGGGTCAAACTAAAATTTAGGAAAGTTCTGCCACATTGGACGTCTGGTCAACAACTCCAATCAATCAAGACGCACCGCGTGACAGCAGACACTAATGCAGTGCCACGCGGGCGATCCACGTGCTCGCGATCGAACGACCCAAATCCGTTCCTGCGCACACGGACGGCCCAGATGCGTTTCCTCACCAAATATGATCAGACGGCCAGATCTGAATGCGATCAGAAGGCCCATATTAGATCGCGATGGACAGCCCAGATTGGATCGTGATGAACGGTCCAGATTCACTTCCTATTTAATCATAATCGGGTGGTCCATATCAAACGCGATGGACGGCCCGGATCAAAAGTGGACAGATATACATAACCCCCATTCGCACCAAACCCTAACCCTAGCCGGAAAAGAAGACCCGGTTGCCAGGAAGGAGACCGCCACCACCCGCGGCCGCACCGGACCTTTTTTTGATCGCCAAAAAAAGGTAAAAAAAAATTTTTTGCTCAAAATTTAATTTTTAGCAAACCCATGGCCAAATTGGAGCAAAAAGACCAGTTAATTGGCCAAAAAATGCCACGAAGCCTGGCAGCACCATCGAAAGGAATTTCAATAAATGCCTCCGATGAGTCCTTTCCTGTTTCCCATTCTGTGTAATTTTTTCACCGTTGTGATCATTGTGTCCTTCTCTAGAGGTTGACTAGAGCAAAACACCCAACCACAACGTGAGCCGGAGGAGCTGCCACACCGGAGACCCCCGCCACTGGTGAGTTTTGATTTTTTGTATTTTTTCGTCCAACCGAAGTCTTTTAATGTGTTTTCTCACAGGGATCGATGCAGAATCAGCTGAATTTTGCCAAAAATGGCTGAAAACAGCCAACTCGATGCAGACCATTGCTGCGAGTGGTGGCACCGTCGCTGGAGCACGACGGAGTCGCTGTGCCGGAATTCCAAAATTGGCCAAGTAGGCCCTAGGACTGATTTTGGGTTTGTTTGGGACATTTATAGGTACTATTAGTGCGTTTCAATTCCCGAAGAAAAATTCAGGGAACCCGAAAATCACCCGTAGGTGCAGTCAAACAGCTTAGCTTTTTAGACATCAAATCGAGTAAGGATCCTTCACTCTATTCTCTATCATAGAACTGAAGTCTAAATAAATAATAATACAATATTTGTGTGAATTTAAAAAATGTGCATAATTAATTATGGATTGCTCATGGAGCCAAAACTGAAAATTCTCTACTGTTACTTTGTTAATTGTTTTACAATTCAAATGCATGTTAGTTTCTTATTTATTTATTTTTATGGCTTTGAATGGATGTATGGTTTATTCTATGTGTTTACTGCTGAATTTGAAAAAATGAATGTTGAATGGTAAAAATTGTGTGATGAAATGAATAGATGAAACGATAGCCTTACTGGATATCCTGTGAGATGGTGGACAGACTGGGGACATAGGGAACCCTACCGTGAACATTGTCTCATACCAGACGGGATATGAAGACTTGATAATTTAGTGCTCATATCGGACGAGGTATGGGGATGACCCGCTTCACCCTCATACCGGATAGGGTATGAGGTTTGGTAAATTGGCGCTCATATAAGACGGGGTATAGGGGTGGCTCATAATTGAGAATGTTAAATGAAAGTGTTCACGTGTAGCGGGCACATCCCTATGAACCACCATAGATACTAGCAAGCTGGTAAAAAGAGTGACAGTTATTGTTTGATTTATTGATGATAGATATAGATTTATTATATGTGCTATGATTGCTGATTATACATGGAATCATGATATGTATAATATTATTGTTTGTATAAATCATTTTTATAAATCCCGCTACGATAAATGAACGGTAAATAATTTTTATAATTAATAAATGAATTTGCTAAATTTAGTGCTCTATTAGTGTTATTTTGATTTTATATCAACCTTTACTTCTGTGTCGGTGATATAGTGTGATATCCTTACTGGGCTAGTGTAGTTCATCCCTTATTTAACTATTTCAGATCAAGAGAACTAGGTTCCAGAGCCCGATCCGCAAGATGATTGCGAGTAGATGCTAGATTTCTTTATTTTCTGTTTATTTCTTTATTTCTTGTGTTTTTTCAAAAGGGTGAATTCCGTAACATTATTTGGTACTTCCAGTTATTTGTATAAGGAATGTAAACCTCAAACATTTATTACGCTTCCGCACTTTAATTATCTTTTATTTCCTTTAGATATTTCTGGAGTCGTTACAGTTGGTATCAAAGCCGCATTCCTTGAACCCATTCCTTACATAAAATCCTTAGGGAACACCAAAACAATAGATCATCACTCAACCTTCCCATGTGAAATGCAGGTACAGATAGATGAGGAGAGGAAGACCCCTACTAAATCGAGCAGTCCGGGATGGTTCACTTAGAGAAGATGTTGACCGGATATTTAAGATGCTGGAGAGACTTATTGTCGCCCAGCATGGCCATAAGGAAAGGAGGGAGCTACTTGACCCTCTCCTGCGCCACAGGTTGAGCAACCCTTGCAGCGAGAGGATCCCGAGCCACCCCGGTACGACCTTGCTCCTCCACAGTACCACCTGATGCCACCACAGTATGATCCGGTGCCCCAGCCACAGTACCACCTGGCACCACCACAGTACAATTTGGTGCCCCCACTGTATCAACAAGTACCATCGTAAGGCCACCCAGCCCATCCTCAGCATGGCCTAGTCCCTCTTCCAAGGGACCCAACTCCTCCCATGATGAACCCAAGCTACTTAGAGAGGTATAAAAGATTAAACCCATCTACTTTTGCAGGGGGATCTTTTTTTGAAGATGGCGAGTACTAGTTAGAAGAGATAGAGAAGGCCTTCAAGACCTTGGGAGTGACTCCGAGCAGAAAGTCACCCTTGCCACCTACATGTTAGTGGGAGAAGCAGATCGTTGGTGGGAACTCAAACAGACTACCCTGCCTATTCCAGTTACTTGGGAACAGTTCCTGTCGGCCTTCCATGCAGAGTACCTTCCAGAACATCTCCGACATCTGAAGGAGATGGAGTTTGTACAGTTGGTCCAGAGGAACATAACTGTGTCAAAATATGCTTTCAAGTTTCTAGAGTTTGGCCGATATTCCCCTGAGACATTGTTGGATGAAGGCAGGAAGGCTAGAAGGTTCGAATGGGGTCTCTGCCCAGAGATCAGGCAGTAGTTGTTTGTGCTAGAGCTCAAGACTTATTCGGTTATTCTGGCCAAGGCACAATTAGTGGAGAGGAGCTTCTGCACCTGCTCTTAGGCAGCAGGGAACCTTATACCCTTAGCTCCACCTCGCAGACCAGCACCTACTGCGCCTGTTCAATAAAACAAGAGGCTTAGGCCGATGATCTGGCTCCCCCTCAAGCTCTAGTGGCAGGACGCGGTAAGATCTCTCAGCATTGTGGCAGGGATCATAGGAACCGACCCTGCTATCACCTAAACAATACTTGTCGCATATATGGTAGTGCCCAATATTATGCAAGGGAGTGCTCGAGGAACCAGAATTAGCCCAGACCTCCTATCTAGGGTAGAGCATACAATCTTACCCAACAGGATGTAGAAGCCAACTCCGACGTGGTACAGGGTACGTACACTATCTATAACCATCTTACTCATGTTTTAATTGATATTGGTGCATCGCATTTATTTGTTTCACCTATTTTTACATCAAAACTTAATGTATTACCTGATAAACTTAATTTTGTGTTGTTTGTGTCTACTGTTGGGAGTATGAAACTATTGAGAGAATTGAGTGTGGACCTAATAAAATTATACATGGAGGACTTTGATGTAATTCTAGGAATGAACTGGCTAGCGGCATATCATGCCACCGTAGATTGTTTTAGCAAGAAGGTTGTATTTAGTCCTCCTAATGAGGAGCCATTTATAAATTAATAAAAATCATTTAGCATTTATTCCCTCACTGTAAATTTTCTTATTATCAAGTACTTTAACCCTCCTGTTTTCTCTAACTCGGCAAACCCAAGAAAGAGAATTGTATTCAAGAGATTTCGGTAGTCCGAGACTTTTAAGATATTTTTTGGATAAACTACCCGGACTTCTAGTGGATAGAGAAGTCAAATTTACCATAGACCTTCAGCCAGGCACCCAGCCCATTTCGGTTGCTCCTTACCGCATGAGCCATATTGAGATAGAGGAACTGAGGAAACAAATCACTGAATTACAAGACGATGGGTTTATCTGACATAGCCCCTTGGGGTGCTGGAGTAACCTTTGCCACAAAGGGAGATGGAGTGTTGAGGTTATGTACTAATTACAGAGGTCTGAACAGAGTTACAATAAAGAAAAAGTATCCCCTCCCCAGGATTGATGACCTCTTCAATCAATTGCAGGGTGCCCAGGTCTTCTCCAAAATTGACCTACATTCAAGTTACTATCAAGTAAAAATCAGGACAGGAGACATCCCTAAGACAACCTTTCGAACCAAGTACGGACACTATGAGTTCCTAGTCATGCCATTTGGACTAACCAACGCCCTAGCCATCTTCATAGACTTGATGAACAAGGTCTTCAAACAATTCTTGGATCAGTTTATTATTGTATTCATCGATGACATCTTGGCTTATTCAAAAAGCAGAGAGGAACATGCTCACTATCTAGCTCAAGTTTTATAGGTTCTTAGAGAAAAAAAGTTGTATACAAAGTTGAGTAAATGCAGGCTCTGGTTTGAACAGACTACCTTCCTGGGACACATCATATCAAAGGAAGGAGTGTCAGTGAACCCCAAAAAGGTTGAAGTAGTGCTCAGTTGGAAAAAATTGACATCAGTTAAGGAGATTTGTAGTTTTATGAGGATGGCGAGTTATTACCACAGGTTTATGGAAGGGTTTTCTAGTTTAACTGCTCCTCTGACTCGGCTCATAAAGAATAATGTCAAGTTTAAGTGGAACGAGAACTGTGAAAGAAGTTTTTCAAAACTAAAGAAACGGCTGACTATTGCACTTGTGTTGGCCTTGCCGAGAGGATCGAGTGGATATACAGTTTATAGTGAAGCCTCTTACCTAGGTCTGGGTTGTGTTTTGATGCAGCATGGGAATGTCATAGCCTATGGATCCAGACAGTTAAAGAGTCATGAGAAAAACTATCCCACCCATGACCTAGAGCTTGCCGCAATTATATACACCTTAAAGACTTGGCGCCATTATTTGTATGGGGAGACCTTTTAGATCTATACCGATCACAAGAATTTAAAACACATATTCACTCAAAAAGATCTCAACATGCATAAGAGAAGATGGATAAACTTCTCAAGGACTATGATTGCAACATCTTGTATCACCCGGGTAAGGGCAAAGTGGTAGTCGACGCACTCAGCAAGAAAAGTGCAGGTACATTAACCCATTTGATGGTTTTAGAAAGCAGATAAATAGGGGCCGCACAACAGGTACGACTTCAGGACTTGAGGAGATTCACATGTTTGGGCCATCTGACTGTTCAGCCTGAGTTAATCCAAAGAATAAAGGAAGCTCAGTCCACCCATTCCACCCTAGTTGCCCTCAAGAAAGATGCAGAATAGGGAGTTAACTCAAAATTTCGAGTCTCCACTGATGGGTTACTCAGATTCTAAGACAGGGTGTGTGTTCCAGGTGACAGTGAGTTAAAGAGAGACATTATGACAGAGGCCCACAGCTCAAAGTTTTCCATGCATTCTGGAAGCACTAAGATGTACCAAAGTATACGACTCTGATTTTAGTAGAACGGGATGTAAAGAGATATAGCTAACTTTGTTTTTAAGTGTTTGGTATGTCAACAGGTCAAGACAGAGCACCAATGCCCAGGTGGGCTACTTCAGCCATTACCAATCCCATAGTGGAAGTGGGAACATATCACCATGGACTTCGTGACAGGATTACCTAAGGCACGCTCAGGACATGATGCCATCTGGGTAATTGTCAACCGGCTCACCAAGTCTTCTCACTTCTTGGTCATCAGGATGACCGATCCCTTGGACAGATTAGCAAGAATGTATATACAGGAAATAGTAAGATTACATGGAGTGCTAGTAACAGTAGTGTCCTTTAGTACTGCATTCCACCCTCAAGTCGATGGACAGTCAGAAAGGACAATCCGTATACTTGAGGATATGCTTCGAGCTTGTGTCCTTAACTTCGGGGGCCATTGAGATGACCATCTACCCCTGATAGAGTTCGCCTACAACAACAGCTACCAAACGAGTATTGCATGGCTCCGTATGAGGCATTATATGGGCGGCCATTCAAATCACCGATTTGTTGGGAAGAAGTGGGTAAGAGAAAATTATTTAGCCCAGATATGGTAGAGGAGACTATATCCAAAATAGTTAAGATCAGAAAGAACACCCAGATGGCTTAGAGCAGATAGAAGAGTTATACGGATACCCCAATGAGGAATTTAGAATTTAAAAAAGGTGATCGGGTGTTCTTTAAAGTCGCTCTTTTCAAGAGAATTAGTAGGTTTGGCAGGAGAGGAAAACTGAACCCTCGATTTATTAGACCATTTAAAATCTTAAACAGAATTGGTACCGCCGCCTACAGACTAGCACTACTTTCAGAACTTTCTAAAGTTCATAATGTGTTTCATGTGTCCATGCTACGCAAGTACAACTCGGATCCCTCTCATGTCTTGGCCCACGAGCCTCTTCCACCCTAGGAGGATCTGTCCTACGAGGAAGTACCAGTCGGTATTGTGGATTGAAAGAGTAGATTACTTCACAACAGATAAATTTCCTTTGTAAAGGTCATATGGCAGAACCACACATCAAGGGAGGCTACATGGGAGCTAGAATCAGACTTTAGAGTCCAATATCCCCAGCTGTTTGATTGAGAGTGAGAGAAAAAGTTGCGGGACCAAATTTATTTTAAGGGGGGAGAGTTGTAACACCCCAAAATAAAATTGTATGTAATTTAAAATTAAAAAATATAATTTTTTAATTTATTTTTCATTTAATTTAGGGTTAAAATGAAGTAAAATTTGAAGGAGGATGAAATTGAAAACAATTTTAGGGAAAAAGGGTAAAATTTTGGGTTCTAGAGGTATTTTTTAAAGAAAAATTTAAAATCGGGGTCAAACTTCAATTTAGGAAAGTTCTGCCTCGTGGGACACCTGGTCAGCAGCTCCAATCAATCAGGATGCACCGCGTGGTAGTGAACGCTGACACGGTGCCACACGAGCGATCCGTGTGCCCGCGATCGAATGGCCCAAATCTGTTCCCGCACGCACGGACGGCCCAAATGCCGTCAGATGTGATTGGACGATCAGATTTAAATACGATCAGACAGTCCAGATTAGATCGTGATGGATGGTCCAGATTGGATCGCGATGAACGGTCCAGATTCATTCCCCATTTAATTCCGATCGGATGGTCCAGATCAAACGTGATGGATGCCCAGCTAAAAAACAAACATCAAATAACCCCCATTTACACCAAACCCTAACCTTAGCCACCATAAACCCTCGCTGGAGAAGAAGACCCAACCGTCGGGAAGGAGGCCGCTGCCACCCGCCGCCGCACCAGAGCTTTTTCTGACCGCCAAAAAAGGTAAAAATTTTCCTTTTTGCTTGAAATTCAATTTTAAGCACACCCATGGCAAAATCGGAGCAAAAAGACTGACTAATTGGCCGAAAAATACTGGCAAAGCCTGACGGCACTGCCGTGGGGAATTTCACAAAATGCCTCCAATGAGGCCCTTCCTGTTTCTCGTTCTATGTAAATTTTCCACCGTTGTGATCATCGTGTCCTTCTCTATAGGTTGACTGGAGCAAAACACCCAACCGCAACCTGAGCCGGAGGAGCCGCCGCATCGTAGAACCCCGCCGCTGGTGAGCTTTGGTTTTTTACATTTTTTCAGCCAACTGAGGCCCTTCAACGTGTTTTCTTACAGGGATTGATGCAGAATCGACCAAATGCGGCCTAAAATAGCTGATCCGAGGCGGATTGCCACCGCAAGCGGCAGCGCCGTCGCTGGAGCACGGCAGAGTCGCCATGCTGGAGTTCCAAAATTGGCCAAATGCGCCCTGGGATTGATTTTGGGTTTGTTTGAGACATTTGTAGGTAATATTAGAGTGTTTCAATTTATGAAAAAAAATTCAGGGAACCCGAGAATCTCCCGTAGGCGCAGTCGAATAGCTTAGCTTTTCGGATATCAAATCGAGTAAGGATCCCTCACCCTATTCCCTATCATAGAACTGAAGTCTAAATAAATAATAATACAATATTTGTTTGAATTTAGAAAATATGCATAATTAATTACAGATTGCTAATGGAGCTAGAACCGAAAATTCTCTACTATTACTTTGTTGATTATTTTACAGTTCAAATGCATGTTAGTACCTTATTTATTGATTTTATAGCTTTGAATGCATGTATGGTTTATTCTATGTGTTTACTGCTGAATCGGGAAAAATGAAGGTTAAACGGTAAAAATTGTGTGATGAAATGAATAGATAGAATGGTAGCCTTACTGAATATCCTGGGAGATAGTAGACGGACCGGGAACATAGGGAACCCTACCATGAACATTATCTCATACTAGATGGGGTATGGAGACTTGATAATTTGGCGCTCATACTGAACGGGGTATGGAAATGGCCCGCTTCACCCTCATACCAGATGGAGTATTGAGGTTTGGTAAATTGGTGCTCATACTCGACGGGGTATGGGGATGGCCCGTAATTAAGAATATTAAATGAAAGTGTTCACGTGTAGCGGGGACATCTTTTATTAGTCCCCATGGATACCAGCAGGCTGGTAAAAAGAGTGACAGTTACTATTTGATTTATTGATGATGGATATAGATTTATAATATGTGTTATGATTACTGATTATACATGGAATCATGATCTGTATAATATTATTATCTGTATAGATTGTTTTTATAAATATCAATACGGTAAGTGAACGGTAAATGATTTTTATGATTAATAAATGAGTTTGCTAAATTTAGTGCTCCATTAGTGTTTTTTTTGATTTTATACCAACCTATACTTCTATGTCGGTGATATAGTGTGATATCCCTACTGGGCTAGTGTAACTCATCCCTTATTTAACCATTTTAGATCAAGAGGACTAGGTTCCAGAGCCCGATCCGCAAGAGGATTGTGAGTAGATGCTAGATTTCTTTATTTTCTATTTATTTCTTTATTTCTTGTGTTTCTTTCAAAAGGGTGAATTTTGTAACACTGTTGGTACTTTCAGTTATTTGTATAAGGAATGTAAAACCTAAACATTTATTACGCTTTCGCACTTTAGTGATCTTTTATTTCCTTTGGATATTTTAGGGATCGTTATAGTTTATATTCAATTTATGTTATAATGGGACATGCAGGGAGCTCATGTGTTCGGGGCACCAATCTGTGTGTGCCATGTTGTAGACAAACAGACAGGGTGAAGGTAACACTGTGCATATTAGGGGTGATCGGACAACCAGAGGGAATTCCCATCCGATTGAATAGTGAGAAACACTTTCGGCTGAAAGTGCGATCGGACAATCCAAGATCTCTCCTGCCTAAGTGAATCTAATGACTGTGGTCTTTTTTCGCCTAAACATATTAGATAGTCCAAACTAACTCCCACTCAAATTTTTAATCAACAGTCGAGATTTCCTTTTACCTAATTCGATCGTGCAATCAAGATTTTATGAAGTAAAAATGGTCCAGATCTGTGTTAGGTAGAATCTAATAGCCATGATTTAAGGATATGAGACATGACAAAAAAGGGTTTAATGCAAAGGGTCATGGTCGAATAGCTAATTTATTTCGCACCTATAAAGATAAAAATGCCCCCTTTAGATCTGACAGCCCAGACCTTTAGAGGGACTTATCGTATGGCCCATTCCTAGGGTATAAAAATAAACCCTAGATTGGAGACTCCATTTTGGGAGAGAGCTGCTGGTGAAGAGAGAGAGAGAGAGTATTTGAGGCAATTTCTATCGTAATGCCATCGCGGAAGAGCAATGAATCAGGTGTTAACAGTGGGGAGTAGCACCGACCTTTTGGGCCCTTGTGAAGCAGAACACAAGTAACTTCCTTTTCTTTCTTCTCTATTTATCCCTTTAAGGTAACTCTCTCCCTCATACATGAATGTAGGTTGAGGCGAGACACTTATCAAAGCGGGTGAATGAGGGTGGCCTTTCAAAAATAGAGACCATTCCCAAACTGATAAGCTTAAAAATCCCCAACCAAGTAAATCATTAATTTAGCTTAGTCCATTTAATCTTTCTACTTATTTAGTTTAGAAAAATGCTTAAAGTAGGTTTGTTTAGGAAAACCATAGGTTGTTTTACTTTAAAATCTTGAGTCTAGGTGTTAAACCATGATTCAAGGGCATTTAGCATGAGCTAAGTTCACCCACTAAGTTGGGTAAATACTTTTTTTTCTCTAACTCGAACCGTGTTTAGGATTTCTTTTATCGATTTTTGGTGAAGCTCAATGTTGGAAGTTTGATGTGGTGCAGGTACACGTGAGTCGCTAGGAATAGGGCTTAGGCACTTTCTACGTGGTGCAAACCACTACGACAAAGCCCCAACCTGTTATTTTCTAGCATGTTTGAGTGGATCAAAGATTCCCATATTTATATTTGTCAATTCTATTGCATGTTGATATGCTGTTATGTGCAATTCAATTTGCACTTGCATATTTTATTGCATGTGGCTATCGGGATTAATGATGTGAAAGGTAAATTTTAAATATACACTAATGAGATTAAAACACAATAAATAAATTAATTGAGTAAAGTAGACAGCTAACGAGATAGTAGATTAAGTTAAGCTTGAGAGATTAGTAAAACACTGTAACTTATTATGGTTTAGAAAATAAATTTTTAAATATGCTTTGAAAGAGAATTTTCCTTAAAAATTAAGATAAATTTAATGTTGGTGGTCTACGGAAGATTTTCAATACAAGAAAAATTTATAAAGTAAATAAATGGATTTGAATAAATTAAATAGTTTACCTAAATCTTAACATAGAGAAACTTGCTTGATGAAAATAGAGTTAGGGCTAATTAAGGCTACAATTACATAAATGGACCAAATTAAAGGCAAAATGTAAGTTAGTTAGTCTTAAGATAAATTAACTTGGAAAAATTTTAACAGGAGAATTATTATAGGAATTATGCGAATAATATTTTAGGAAGAGTCAAGAAAAATAAACTAAGATTCGTTCAATGTGAATCAAAGAGTGGGGGTTGTGCATTTGATTTACATTCGATGGGTTTATGGTGAACCCCTTCCATGGACAGAGATTTACACCCACTACAGACTTGGATGGATATGCATGTTTTTATTTTAATCGGGGTCATCTAGTAAAGTACTACTGTGATCATGTTATTTATTTTTGACTTGTGTGTATCAGGCTTGTCCATGTAGTGTGGGAATCCATTTGCCACTCGATAACGGTACAAACGTCTTTGCGCGGTGAAACTAAAATATAAATTGTTTAAATAATTATGTTGCAAATGTTATATATATGTGACATCGCAAGTGCTAATTAAGGCAAATGGGTGTCAGATACAGATTCAGAATAACGAGTTCGTGATAAAATTTATGCAGCGGAATCAAACCATAACAAATTTCTTACAAATATATATAATGTTCCAAATACATGCATAAACTGAGGCCAGAAGTGGCTAACAAATAAAAAACATAAAGGCCACTTCTTTTACTACACTACTGAATTCATCAGAGTGCGGGAACAGTCATGCACTCAGACTTGTGGATCCACGAGATCCTCATAGACTTCAAAGGGTAGGTCTGTCTATGGTTTCTCATTTTTTTCCTCATCTGGGGGGACATGGAAAGAGTGAGTTCCATATGCTCAGTAAGAAATAGTATTAAATTAACATCGTAAGATTTCAAAATTTTATTATTTTATCTTACCGTTTAGCTTCCTTGTTTACCTAACTCACTGTAATGAAAACCATTTATTTGAACACAAAAATAGTACGTTATTACAGAAAATCAAATATACATCATGCCAGATAATAAAAAAATCAAATAAATAATGAAATACAAAGATTTTTTGTGTCATGCTTCGCAAATTCGTTATAAACTTCCATCTATGAGGGCAGATATAGATTTTTAACTACCCAAATAGACTGACCAGATCAGATACGGATACAACAATTTGCTTACCCTACTTCTGGCTGGCCAAACCATGGTACGATCTATGACCACGGTCGTGCCAACCATAGTGACTCTAACAGATATTTATAGGCACGACATTACTTAGACACGAGTGACCCCAACAGATAGTGCGATACCACTCTTGTTAGAGGGCACACCATCATCCACTAGAAGTGGTCCTCTTATGTCTTTACAGACCAAATAGGGGAGGGAGAAATAAATACCCCAAAGGGCAAGAGGAACATATATCCCTCTGAGATAAAAAGTTTAACGAGACACTTGATGCAATATGTGTGTTAATAAAGATACACTTCAGACCATATAGGCTTTATTCCATTTTTCTCTTATTATTTTCTTTTTACTTTTACTATTACGGATTACAAATTATATTTATTACATGTAAATGTCTATAATTCACATAGCATGCTCGAAAACCAAAACAATTGAACTCATTTGAACATAGAGGCATACAAAACAGGAAAAATAACAATCATATTAAATATGCTTATCTAAAAATACTCCTTAAGATGTCGAAAGTAATACTAGATTCCTTACCGAAACCTTGATGTTTTCTTCTTCACCATTTTCCTCTCTTTCTCTTCTTTTCTCACTAATTTACTATCTCTCTCTCTAAACCTTTGAAAAATAGAAGAAATGAAAGTGTGGAGAGGAAGAGAAGGGTAAGTGCAATTTATAGAATTCAGAACCGTTGGATTCATGCCAAGTGGTAAAATCTGGTGAAGGGAGAGGAGAAAAAGATTATTGGCATGAAAAATGAGGGAGGAAGGCTTCCTCCACAGGCAGCGATAGCATGCTGTCCAAGACAGTGGCGCGCTGGGCGCCATGCGCACAGGGCCTATCCATGCAAACCTACTGCGTGGATGGCGCATGCACAGTGTGCAGTGCCAGTCCGTGCATGAGGTGATGCGCGGATGGCTCGCTTGTGCACGACAGGATGCATGGGCAGGTCCTGGCGCACGGAAAGGATGTGTGCAACATGCCCACGTCCCTTGCGTGTGTACAAACGAAGGGGAGGTGCGCGCTATGCGCATGTCCCGTGTGTGTGTGATGAGGGGTCGTGCGCGCAGCGCACACCTAGCGGCTACTGTGCGCGCATGAGTGCGCACACAATGCTTTGCACCCGTGCGGGCAAACTGCCCTCCCGCGGGATTTTTTCCATGGGTAGTTTTTTCCCATTTTGCTGTTTTCTTATTTTTTATAAATTTTCCTTTTAATTTAAAAATAAAATAAAATAATTTAAAATACATAAAATAATTTAAAATAAAATAAAATAAAAATAAACCAAAATTACGAATCATGAGAAATGTTAAACAACGTAAATTAATTAAGTTTTAGGAGACCAAAGGCCTGAATAAATAGAATTTTCAAATCATATTAACACAGTGATGGGTGGGGTGTTACAAACTTCTTTGCGCAGTGAAACTAAGATATAAATTGTTTAAATAATTATGTTGCAAATATTATATATATGTGTATGTAGATATAATTATAATACATAGTAGTTATATGCCTTTGATAGTCAACGAATATTCTAATAAATCCCCATTTTAATTTTACTTCAAACTCAATTTAGTTTAAGTAAAAGAGAAAGAAAAAGTTTCTGTTCAAAATCTTTAAAAACCCAAATATAAGCCCACTTCAATCCAAAAGTAACCCCAACTCAGCCTGGCTCTCGATTTTCCCAAGCCAGGCTTCCAAACACAGAAGTTTGAATAGATCCAGCCCAGGCCATCCATCCCATTTAAATAATCTTCTTCAAGACATCACCATTTCTAGGAAGCATTTTGACCCGAAAATGGTGACATTTTGGCTTAATTGTTTAAATTTCTCCATTCTACTTCCATAGAGGAAATGATTAGGTCTTATAAATTTTTATTTATTTTTTACTTTTTAATGCAAACTCCCTTTAATTTGTCTGTAAAGAGATATTGTGTTCGAAATGGAATCATGGCATCTTGCACGGGAAATGAATTTTGTATATAATGTTACTGAAATGGTAGCATGAGATGAAACTTGTTTGATGCCAAAATAGTTTGAAGCTCAACGAATGATGATGATGATGAGGCTTAAAGAATAAACTTAAGACTTAAGAATAACAAAATTAAATATGAGAATGTAGATTTAGATTCAATAAACGCAACATTGTTTTATACATTTTCAATTTTGATAAGATGAAATGAATCGAAACTTTTTCTTTAGGTAAAAAGAACACATTCTTGCTTTAGATTATCAAGTACGAGACTGAATCAAATAAAAATCAGATTTCTTGTCATAAGTCTAGCTTAAATCTTTAGCCTTTTCTTTAGATAAATATAATACTATGAGTAAAACTTCATCAAAGACCTAAAATTATCTTGAACTTAGAATATTGTTTGATCCAATATGCTTTTAATATTGCATTTGTACAAAAGGGATTGAACAAAAAAAATAAAAGATTGAATATGAATGTGCAAAAAAAATCATTCACTAAAAAAAGAATTAGTTCTCTTCGCTTTGAATTCTAGTTAATGAATGAATTCAATTTGTCAATAATCAACTAAGTAGGATCATAACCGTTTGGTGTCTCTTTTTTCATATTTGCCATCACAACTATAATTATTAATTATTATCATTATCATCATTATTTAATTGAAGAGTGATAAGTGGTGTTGTACCAGAATTCAGCCTAAGAAAGTAAAGAGCTCCATCGACGAGGATGTTGGTGACCGAAGCAGTAAAGATATTATTCAATGCATTGGTTGACTTTTGATTGACCATCAGTTTGAAGATGATATGCATAACTGGTGTTGAGCTAAGTGTCAGATAATTTAAAGAATTCCTACTACAAACGATTGATAAAAATGGGATCTTGGTCACTAACAGTTGATTAGGGTATGCCATGGAGCTTAACCACATTATACATAAATTGCTCTGCCATTGTCTTGGTATATGGATGAGCGAAAGCCATAAAGTGAGCTGACTTACTAAGATGGTCGGCCACCACAAAAATAACACTATTACCATTAGAATTAGGTAAGCCTTCAATGAAATCCATTGAAATTTCTTCCCACACTTGACATGGGATAGACAAGGGTTGTAGTACAGCAAGTGAAAGGGGATCAGCTTCAACCCATTAATAGATATCACAGGAGGAGATATATTCAGTTACTAATTTATGCATCAAAGGCCAATAAAGTTATTAAGCAAGTCGCTTGAATGTTCTCTGAAATCCTAAATGACCATCAATCGGTGAATTATGAAACCCTTGTAATAATTGATGAGTTATGTTAGACCTGAGTCGAATAACCACACGATTCTTGAAGTATACAAGGCTGTCTTTCCAAGTGTAAGGACTATCAGGTGAATCTGATGCTAACTTGATGATTTTCTTCATATAAGGATTCTGAGCATAAAATACTTGAAGATTATCCCATAACAGAAGCTTATGAGTAAAATAGTATTAAATGTAGGACTACTTGATTTCCGTAAAAGTGCATCATCCACAGACTTTTCCTTCCCAGGTTTGTAGATGATTTCATAACCATATCCAAATAATTTAGAGACCCATTTCTATTGTTCGGGAGTGGTGATACATTGATCCAAAAGATATTTGAGGCTTCTCTTATCAGTTATGATGAAAACTTTTTAACCCATCAAATAAGGACTCTAGAGTTAACTGCCACGATAACTGCTAGCATTTTTTTAGCATAAGTAGATCAAGCCTATTTGTTGACTCCTAAAGGTCGACTCATATAAGCTATAGGTTGGTCATTCTGCATCAAGACAACTCCAATACCATCCCTTGAAGCATCTGTTTCCACCACAAAATTTTCCTTAAAGTTAGGTAATGCAAGACTCTGAGTTGATATTAAGGCCTATTTGAGGTTGAGAAAAGCTTATTCTGCTTCACCTGACTAAGTAAATTGTCATTTCTTTAACAAATTGGTGAGTGGTCGAGCTAGAATGCCATAATTTTGAATAAATTTTCTATAGTATCCAATAAATCCCAAGAAACCTCTCAATTCTGTTATAATGGTGGGCTTAGGCCAATCAAGCATGGCCTTGATTTTATTCTGGTCAATTTTAACGCCATTCAGTGTAATAATATGACCCAAATATTCAAGCTCCTATTGTCCGAAGGCACACTTTTTGAGTTTGACAGAAAAATAATGTAGTCTCAAAAATTCAAAGACCTGTTTGACATGATCAAGGTGCAGAGTCCAAGGTTGACTGTATATTAATATATCATTAAAGAAAACTAGCACAAACTTACGAAGATGGATATGGAATATGGAATTCATCATTTCTTGAAAGGTAAAAAGGGCATTGTACAAGCTAAAAGGTATCACCAAATACTCATAGTGTTGTTTATAAGTACGAAAAGTAGTTTTGTGCACTTTAGCAGCATGAACTCCAACTTGATGATATCCTGCTTTCAAATCTAATTTAGTAAAAAAAAAATAGCTCCATGTAGTTCATCCAACATATCATCAACAGTAAGGATCAGAAAAGGATCCTTTATAGTAATAACATTGAGCGCTTGCTGTTCGCCTAGGTGACCAATATTATGGCTGCTTGATCCCTCTCTGTTCAACACTAATATGTCAGCAATTTATCAGATGGAATCTTCAAACTGTTAAAATTTGTCGGTGAAGCTGACCTACATTTTGTTTAAGCTATCTAGTACGTCACCCATGCTAAATTCTAGGTTTTCTAACGTCACCCATGCTAAATTCTAGGTTTCTATCCTTTTTTATTGTAGACATGACTCTGATACTAATTGTTATGGTCCTAATCAGAACCTGAGGTAATTAAATGACAATTTCTCTTTAAGGTAAAAATAACCTTGATTTTGAAAACAAGAACACATATGTCTTTTTCATTGAGTTGCAAGAGTTTAAATAAAAGATTATAATGATGGGTTACATACTTAAGAATAACTATTGGACAAGTTAAAATAACTATTATATAGGTGGAAGACATGCAGGTTGGTGGTTGACAATGGTATGTAA
>NW_019013828.1:11852-24808 GCF_000150535.2 Carica papaya | reverse complement strand
ACCTGTGCACCCTGCAGCTGATCGAAGAGTGTCACTGATTCTTGGAAGGGGATATTTGTTCTTGATTGTGACCTTGTTCAATCCTCTGTAATCAATGTACAGTCTCAACGTTCCATCTCCCTTCCTTGCAAAAGTGACTCCAGCACCCCAAGGGGACACATTGTGTCTAATAAAACCACTGTCTTGCAATTCAGTGATCTGTTTCCTCAACTCTTCCATCTCAATGCAGCTCATGTGGTAAGGAGCAACCGAAATGGGCTGGGTGCCTAGCTGTAGGTCTATAGTGAACTCGACTTCCTTGTCCACTGGCAGACTGAGCAGTTCGTCCGAAAACACATCTGGGAAGTCTCGGACTACCGGAATCTCTTGAATACAAATTTCCTTCTTGGGCTTGCCTAGTCAGAGAAAATAACAAGATTAAGGCACTAGAAGTTAAAAAAACTTGCCATCAAGGAATAAGTACTAAATGATTTTATTAATTTGTAAATGGCTCCTCGTTAGGAGGATTAAATACAACTTTCTTGTTAAAGTAATCTATGGTGGCGTGATACACCGCTAGCCAATCCATTCCTAAGATTACATCAAAATCCTCCGTGTCTAACCCTATCAGGTCTACACTCAGTTTTCTATTTGCTATCTCCACGGCACAAGCCCTGTAGATAACTTCCCCTAGTAGTGTTTCACCCCAGCAGTAGACACAAACAACAATGAATCAAGTTTATTAGGTGATACATTAATTTTGGAAGCTAAAACATGTGAAACAAAGGAATGCGATGCACCAGTGTCAAATAAAACATGAGCAATATGGTCATAGATAATATACATACCCTGTACCACATCCGGGTCAGCGTCGGCATCCTGCTGGGTAAGGTTGTAAGCTCTGCCCTAGATAGGAGGCCTTCTTTGATTCTGGTTCCTCGGGCATTCTCTTGCATAATGCTGGGCACTGCCACATATGCGACAGGTGTTGTTGAGGCAGTAGCATAGTCGATCCCCGTGATCTCTGCCGCAGTGCTGACAGATCTTCCCACGTGCTACTCCTGGAGCCTGAGGAGGGGCCTGGATGGCTGGTCTGGGCCTCTTATTTGGTTGGGCAGGCGCAGTAGGTGCTGGCTTGCGGAGCGGAGCTGAGGGTTAGGAACTCCCCGCTGGCTGAGGACGGGTGTTGAAGCTCCTTTCCACGATTTGTGCCTTTGCTAGAACTGCTGAATATGTCTTGAGCTCTAGTACCAACAAGTGTTGCCTGATCTCCGGGCGGAGGCCCCACTGGAATCTCCTGGCCTTTCGGCCTTCATCCATCAATGTCTCCGGGGAGTATCGGCCCAGTTCTAGGAACTTACGAGCATATTCCGATACTGTCATGTTTCCCTGGACCAATTGAACAAACTCCATCTCCTTTGGGTGTCGGATGTGCTCAGGGAGATACTCCGCATGGAAGGCCGCTAAGAACTGCTCCCAAGTGACTGGTGTAGGCAAGGTGGTCTGCTTGAGCTCCCACCAACGTCCTACTTCCCCTACCAGCATGTAGGAAGCAAGGGCAGCTCTCTGCTCAGGAATTACTCCCAAGGTCTTGAAAGCTCTCTCAGTCTCCGCCAACCAGTATTGGGCATCTTCAAAAGAGAATCCCCCTGCAAAAGTGGAGGGGTTCAGTCTCCTGTACCTCTCTATGTACCCTGGGTTGATCAAGGAAGGAGCGGGGTCCCGTGGAAAAGGGACTGGGCCCAGCTGGGGATAGACAGGGGGGCCCTATGGTGGCACCTGCTGATATGGTGGGGGCACCTGATTGTACTGTGGCGGTGCCGGGCAGTACGGTGGCTGGGGCACTGGTTCATACTACGGCGGTGGTGCCGGGTGGTACTATGGTGGAGCAGGCTCATACCGGGGTGGCTCGGGATTCGCTTGTTGTAGCGGTGGCTCAACCCGTGGTAGTGGGGGAGGTTTGGGTAACTCCCTTCTCTCCTCTCGACCTTGCTGGGCGGCCATGATCCTTTCCAGCATCTTGAATACTCTGTCCACATCTTCCCAAAGAGAATCATCCCGAGCTACTCGGTTTAGTGGTGGTCTTCCTCTCCTCATTTCTTTGCACCTGCATTTTACACAGAAGAGTTGAGTAACGATTTATCGGTGGGTATTTCTCTAAGCATTAATGTGTAAGGGATGAGTCCGAGGAACGCGGCTCTGATACCAACTGTAATCGGCCCCAGAAATTAAATGAAGATGTATGTATTAAAAATCTTAAATGCGGAAGCGTAATAAAAATTTCGATTAACATCTCTTACACAATAACAAAAAACGTACTCAAAACATGAAAGAATAAGCTAATTAAAAGAGATACTCGAAATAAAAACTATCAATAGAACTATAAAATCTTTAGGCATCTAACTCACCGTCTTCCTGCAGAACGGGCTCGGGAACTCCGTCTTCCTGATCTGAAATGGTTAAGTAAGGAATGAGTTACACTAACCCAGTAAAGACATCACATTATCTCACTGCCACAGAAGTAAAGGTTAGTAGAAAACAAAAACAACCAATGGAGCATAATTTATAACAAACTCATTTATTAACATAAAAACCTTTACTGTCCACTTACCTCGGTGAGATTCATGAAAATAACATATGAAAACAATAACATTATAACCATCATAAAATCATATCGACTTTATAACAGAACACATGTCATACTTTTGTACTTCAATAATCAGACAATAAATTTCCTCTTTTACCAGCCTACTAGTATCCATGGGGATCCATAGGGGGGTCCCCGCTACACGTGAACCATTAACATTAATAACCTGATTCCAGGGCCGTCCCCATACTCTGTCCGGTATGGGCGCCAAAACCATAAACCTCAATACCCCGTCCGGTATGAGGGTGAAACGGGTCGTCCCCATACCCCGTCCAGTATGGGCGCTAAAACACATAAGGTCTCCATACCTCGTCCGGTATGAGAGACCACGTTCCCAGTAGGGTTCTCTATGGACCCAGTCCGTCCACCATCTCCCAGGATATCTAGTCAGACTGTCCACATTATCCATTTATCAATTCAAATAACCTTTTTGCCCTTTTCCTTGGTCTCAATTATCTAATCATATACAAACATGTAAACCAGTAATTGACACCAAACAAGACAACACAGTATCAGGTTTACCATAATACAAACCATAAAAAAAAACCATGATTCATGCTTACGAGAGCATAAAATAATTACATCAAATATCATACTGCATTCAATACTGAAAAATAGATCAAACAACAACTGACCAACAACGTATCAGATTCGGGCTCCATTGGCAACCTCAATCAATTATACATATCTATAAAGTCACAAAATACCGTTTAATTATTTATTAAGCTTTAATGCCGTGATAGGAAGTAGGGTGAGAGATCCTTACTTGTTTCGGGGTCTGAAATCGGCTCTACAGTGCGCCTACGGGCTGTCCCTAAATTCTCTGAATTTTCTTCGAGAAACTAAAACGCACTACCGGTACCTGCACGTGTCCCAAAAAATCCCAAATCAGACCTGGGGCCCTTTTCGGCCAATATCAGAATTCTGGCACGGCAGCTCCGCCGTGCTCCGGCGGCGGCGAACCGCCTCAGGTTGGCCGTTTTTGGCCGTTTTCGGTCGAATTCGACAAAACTTGCATTGGTCCCTACGATAAAACAACCCTAGGGCCCTCGGTGGGCCAAAAAATTACGAAAAATCGAGACTTACTGACGGCGGCGCTCCCGGGTGCGGTGGCTTCTCCGGCGCGAGTCGTGTTTTGATGTTTTGCTCCGGTCAACCTGTAGAGAAAAGGACGGTGATCACAGTGGTATAAAAATTGCATCGAACGGAGTCCCGGAAGGGCATCATCGGAGGCAAAAATAGAGGGAAGCCGCGACGGTGCCGCTAGATTTTGGCGGTATTTTCTGGCCGATTGGCTGGTGGTTTGGCTCCGATTTGGCCATAGGCGGATTTAGCATCGAAAAACGAGCCAAGGAGAGAAAATTTACCTCGTTTAGCGGTCAAAAAATTTTTCGGTGCAGCGGCGGGTGGCGGTGGCCAGCTCCTCCGGCGTCTGGTTCTTCTTCTCCGGCGAGGCACTGGCGGCTAGGGTTTGTGGTCGGGTGTGGGTGAGGTTATTTATACCCTTCCCCTTTTAATCTCAACCGTCCATCAAGATTTAATCTGGACCGTCCGATCGCGATTTATTTGAGATTAAATCTGGGCCGTCCGTGGCGGATTGAATCTGGGTCGTCCGTACGCGTGAGATCTAGGCTGTCCATGCGCACCTTTGATTTGGGTCGTCCGTGCGCGCGGGAATGGATCTGGGCCGTTCGATCGCGCGCACGTGGCCCTGTCCCGCATCAGCGTTCCTTGCCACGCAGCATGTTCTGGTTGGTCGAGGCTGCTGACTGGGCTGCTGACTTGGCTGCTGACGTGGCACAACTTTTCTAAATTGCATTTTGACCTCCGATTTCCGATTTTCTTTTCAAAAACACCCCCAGAATCCAAATTTTCACCCTATTTTTCCAAAATCAATTTCAATTAAATCCAAAAATAATTTTATCCTATTTTATCATTATCATTATTTTTATTTTCATTAAATTAAATTAAATTGAAACCTTATAAATTAAATATATACAAAATTAAACTAAAATTCTAATATAAATTAAAATAAATTAAAAAATAAAAATAATAATTTTTTGGGTGTTACAAAATCTACAAATTTTTTTCCTTTTGGCTGTTCAGAGGTTGAAGATGGTGACACTTTTTCCTTTTTATCTATTTTTTTTTCAGAAAAGATACTTTAAAAAAATCACATAAAAATATCCATTGTAGGGCTTGAAGTATAATGAACTATTAATGTAACTGTATATGATATTATGCAAAATGATCTTAAAAAAATAGTTAAAAAATTATTTTATGAAGTATTTGTTAATTTCATGAGTTTCATAACATTGGTATTAGAGCATTTTTGTTAATTACATGTTTATTTTTGTTCGAAATTACATTTTCATTAAATGTTTAAGTAATAGTAATTTTTTACATTTAATACTTTTGTGTTTTATTACTCAAATATATGCAATATTTGTTTTGAATGAAAGTAGAGACTAAAATCTTTAATTTGATATTTTTTATAATTTTTGGACAAAAAAAGAGAGAGTTATGTATTTTTTAAAATTAATTCTGTTTAGAAATAGAGGTTCTGCCAATGAACTTACAAATTTTTTTCTTTCAGCTGTTCGGAGGTTGATGATGGAGACAATTTTATCTTTTCATCTATTTTATTTTTTAAAAAAAATATTTTGAAAAAATTACAGAAAAATATCTATTGTAGTGCTCGAACTATAACGAATCATTAATGTGATTGTATGTGATACTATGCAAAATGATCATTGAAAAATAGTTATAGAATTATTTAATGGATTACATGTTAATTTCATGAGTTTTCTAACATTGGTATCATAGTATTTTGGTTAATTATATATTGTTCCAATTTGTATTTTTGTTAAATATTAAGTAATAATAATTTTTTAAATTTAATACTTTTGAAGTTTCTTACTTAAATATATGCAATATTGGTCTTAAGTGAAAGTATCGACCAAAAGCTTTAACTTGAAATATTATTTATAATTCTTAGACAAAAAATTAGAAAGTTATACATTTTTTAAAATCGATTCTTAGAAATAGAGGTTCTGTCGATGAACCTGCAAAATTTTTTCATTTCGGTTGTTCAAAGGTTAAAGATGGGGAGATTTTTATCTTTTCATCTATTTTATTTTTTTTTTAAAAAAAAATATTTTGAAAAAATTACAAAAAAATATCTATTGTAGGGCTTGAACTACAATGAACTATTGATGTGATTGTATGTGATACTATACAAAATGATCTTAGAAAAATAGTTACATAATTATTTCATTTATTATATGTTAATTTCATGAGTTTCCTAATATTGGTATCATAATATTTTAGTTAATTATATGTTGTTCCAATTTGCATTTTTGTTGAATGTTTGAGTAATAATAGTTTTTTACATTTAATACTTTTTTAGTTTTCTTATTCAAATATATGCAATGTTGGTTTTAAATAAAAGTATAGAACAAAAGCTTTAAATTGAAATATTATTTATAATTTTTGGACAACAAATTAGAGAGTTATATATTTTTTAAAATCAATTCTACTTAGAGATAGAGGTTCTGTCAATGATCTACAAATTTTTTTCCTTTCGACTGTTCAGAGGTTGAAGATAGGGACACTTTTATCTTTTTATCTATTTTTTTAGTGAAAATACTTTAAAAACATCACATAAAAATATTCATTGTAAGGCTTGAAGTACAATGAACCATTAATGTGATTGTATATGATATTAAACAAAATGATCTTAGAAAAATAGTTAAAGAATTATTTTATAAATTATATGTTAATTCTATGAGTTTCCTAACATTGGTATCAGAGCATTTTGGTTAATTTCATATTTAATTTTCTTCCAAATTGCTTTTTTATTGAATGTTTGAGTAATGATAGTTTTTTACATTTAATACTTTTATCTTTTATTATTCAAATATATACAATATTTGTCTTGAATGAAAGTAGAGACTAAAAGCTGTAATATTATAATTTTTATAATTTTTTGGACAAAAAATGAGAAAGTTATGTATTTTTAAAATCAATTTTGTTTAGAAATAGAGATTTTGTTAATAAACCTACATTTTTTTCTTTCGGCTGTTGAGAGTTTGATGATGGGGACAATTTTTTCTTTTTATCTATTTTATTTTTTTAGAAAAAACATTTTGAAAAAATAAAAAAAATGTCCATTGTAGGCTTGAACTACAATGAACCATTAATGTGATTATATTTGATATTCTGCAAAATGATCTTGGGAACAATTGTTAAAGAATTATTTTATGCAGTATATGTTAATTTCATGAGTTTCCTAACATTGGTACCAGAACATTTTCGTTAATTACATATTTAATTTTGCTCTAATTTGTATTTTTATTAAATGTTTGAGTAATGGTAATTTTTTATATTTAAGATTTTTAGATTTTATTACTCAAATATATACAATATTTGTCTTGAATAAAAGTAGAGACTAAAAGCTTTAATTTGATACTTTTTATAATTTTTGGACAAAAATTGAGAGAGTTACGTATTTTTTAAAACTAATTCTGTTTAAAAATAGAGGTTTTGTTAATGAACTTAAATTTTTTTTTTTCTTTCGGTTGTTCAGAAATTGATGATGGGGACATTTTTATCTTTTCATTTATTTTATTTTTAAAAAAAATAATTTGAAAAAAGTAAAAAAAATATTTATTATAGAGCTTGAACTACAACGAACCACTAATGTAATTGTATATGATACTATGCAAAATGATCTTTGAAAAATAGTTATAGAATTATTTTATGTATTATATGTTAATTTCATGAGTTTTCTAACATTGGTATAATAGTATTTTGGTTAATTACATATTTAATTTTGTTTCAATTTGTATTTTTCTTAAATGTTTGAGTAATAATAGTCTTTTTACATTTAATACTTTTGTGTTCTATTACTCAAATATATGCAATGTTAGTCTTAAATGAAAGTAGAGACCAAATATTTTAATTTAAAATATTATTTATAATTTTTGGACAAAAAATTAGAGAGTTATATATTTTCTAAAATCAATTCTATTTAGAAATAGAAGTTATGTCAATAAACTTACAAATTTTTTTCCTTTCGGTTGTTCAGAGATTGAAGATAGTGACACTTTTATCTTTTTATCTTTTTTTAGTAAAAATACTTTGGAAAAATTACAGAAAAATATTCATTGGAGGGCTTGTACTACAATGAACCATTAATATGATTGTATATGAAATTATGTAAAATGATCTTAGAAAAATAGTTAAAGAATTATTTTATGGATTATGTGTTAATTTCATGAGTTTTCTAATATTGGTATTAGAGTATTTTGGTCAATTACATGTTTAATTTTTTTTCCAATTTGCATTTTTGTTTAATATTTGAGTAATAGCAGTTTTTTACATTTAATACTTTTTGTGTTTTATTACTCAAATATATGCAATATTTGTCTTATATGAATGTAGAGACTAAAAGCTTTAATTTGATACTTTTTATAATTTTTGAACAAAAAATAAAAGAGTTATATATTTTTTAAGATCAATGCTATTTACAAATAAAGGTTCTGTCAATGAATCTGCAATTTTTTTCCCTTTCAGTTGTTCAGAGGTTGAAGATTGGGACATTTTTATCTTTCTGTCTATTTTATTTTTTAAAAAAAATATTTTAAAAAATCATAAAAAATATCTATTATAGAGCTTGAACTACAACGAACCATTAATGTTGTAATACACGGGCCCAGAATTTGGCCAGGGATTAATTTTAAAATTTTAAAAATGTATAAAAATATAATTTTGAAATTAATAGATTTTCATTCAATGTGAAATTAGGGAAAAATAGGTTGATGATGAATTTGAAAACAATTTTGTAAAAAAAAGGTGAACATTTGGGTCTGAATGGTATTTTTGAAAGAAAAATTAGAAATTGTGGGTCCAAACATAATTAAAAAAAATTGCGCTACGTAGGACCGCCCAGTCAGCAGCTCCGATGAACTAGAGCGCGCCGCATAGCAAGGCACGCTGACTTGGTGCCACGTTGACTTGGTGCCACGTAGGAGGCCACACTAGCAATCCACGTGCCAGCAATCGGATGACCCTCTGCACACGTGGTTGGTCCAAATCCATTTTCTCCTTAGGCGCGATCGGACAGTCGCGATTAAACGTGTTGAACGGTCCAGATTCATTCTCTCTTTAAATGCAATCGGACAGTCGAGATCAAATCGCGATGAATAGTCAGATTAATTTTTTCTTTAAACGCGATCCGATAGTCGAGATCAAATGTGATTAGCCGTCCAGATTTAAGTGAGACAGGTATAAATATCTCGCATCACACTAAACCCAAACCCTAGCCACCAGCCTCTGTCTAGAGAAGAAGAACCAGTCGCCGGAGAAAGGAGCCAACCACCGCTCACCACCTACTGCCGCGCTGGAGCCACCTCCAACCACCAAAAAATGTAAAAATTCTCCTGCTCAAAATTTGATTCTGAGAACCCCCATGGCCATATTAGAGCAAATGGAATGGCTAATAAGTTGAAAAGTGTAGGCAAAGTCTGGCAGCGTCGCTGCGAGCAAAACCCAAAACTTTCTTCGATGAGTCCCTTCCTGTTTCCCCTTTCGTGCGATTTTTTCATCATTGTGTTCACCATTCTATTTTCTACAGGTTAATTGAAGAAAAATGCCCAGCTGCGAAGGAGAGTCGATAGAGCCGCCGCACCGAAAAATTTTGCCACTGGTAGGTTTTTGTTTTTTGACCTTTTTCGGCAACCCGAGGCCTCGTAACGTATTGGCTCGCAGGGATGGTATAAAACTGACCAAAACTGACAAAAAAGGGCTAGGTTGAGGTATATTGCCGTGGCGAGCGGCAGTGCCGTCGTCGGAGCACGACGGTACCATTGTGTTGAAATTCTAAAATTGGCCGAAAAAGATTTTTAACACCGATTTTGGATTTTTTGGTGTATTTTTATATATGTAAAGTGTGTTTTAATCTCCGTAGGAAAATTTAGGAAACCTGGAGAACACCAGTAGGCGCAGTTGAAAGTTCGGTGTTTCAAACACTGATTCAAGTAAGAATCACTCACCTTATTCTCTGTTATAGAATTGAAACTTAATAATCAGTAATATGGTATTTTGTGTAATTTAAAAATTTTAAGAATAATTACAGGTTACTAATGGAGCTGAAAACTGGTTAGTCATTTATTTATTGTCCTGTTTAACTAATTGTTCAATTTACAGCTTTAAATACATGATGATATACTAGAATGATTAATTGATTCAATTATGCTTCCTTGATATATATATTGCTTGTCTTGCGTGATTTACAGTTGATTTGTGAAATTGGTAATTAATATACAAATGAACAATTGACTGGTCATGTGAATTAATGAATGGTAGCCTTACTGGATATCTTGAAAGATGGTGGATGGACCGGGTACATAGGGAACCCTACCGTAAATATTGTCTCATACCAGAACGGGTATCGAGGATTGGTATTTTTGGCGCTCATACCAGACGGGATATGGGGACAACCCGTTTCACCCTCATACCAGATGAGGTATTGAGGGATAGTATTTTTTACACTCATACCGGACAAGGTATGAGGACGGCCGGTCAGTTGTCAATATTGAATATTAGTTCAGGCGTAGTGGGACATCCTTTTGGGCCCTCAGGGATTCCAGTAGACAAATAAAAAGGGAAAGTTATTGTTCTTGCTCACTTGAATATGAGATTTGAATGTTATTTGTGTTATTATCTCTATAAGTTGATTTTAAAAATCTCACAACGGTGAATATATGCAATAAATGGTTTTCTTTATGATAAATGAATTTACTTAAATCAAGTGCTCCATTGGTTGTTTTTATGATTTTTACCAATCTTTAGTTTATGTATCGGTGAGTAGTGTGATATTCTTACTACGTTAGTGTAGCTCACCCTTTCATTAACTATTTTAGATCAAGAGGATCAAGACCCAGATCCCGATCAACAAGAGCGTTGTGAATAGTTCACCACCCGAACTCCCTTCAAAAGCTAGTCAAGCTCGTCCTAGATTTATATGCACAGTTTAACGAAAATTTTCTATTTTTTATAATTTTTAGACAAAAAATTAGAGATTATGTATTTTCTAAGATCAATTCTATTTAGAAATAGAATTTCTATCAATAAACCTATAAATGTTTTTCCTTTCGGCTGTTCAGAGGTTGAATATGGTGACACTTTTGTCTTTTTATCTATTTTAGTTTTTTTTCCCTAAAAAAAATACTTTGAAAAAATTATAGAAAAATATCTATTGTAGGGCTTGAAATACAATGAACCATTAATTTGGCTGTAAATGATATTATACAAAATGATCTTAAAAAAATAGTTAAAGAATTATTTTGTGGATTATATGTTAATTTCGTGAATTTCCTAACATTAGTATTAGACCATTTTGGTTAATTAAATGTTTAATTTTGTTCCAATTTGTATTTTTATTGAATTTTGAGTAATGTTAGTTTTTTACATTTAATACTTTTCTGTTCTATTACTCAAATATATGTAATTTCAAATTATTATTGTAAGCCTCATGAATTGTGACTCCGTACAAGGGATATATTGTTGATTTATATGGATTAACTTAATATTACACAGAATTTATCAGGTTTATACGTGAGGCAACGCTCCTCTTTTTTTAAAGAAAATCGGTCGTTACAAAAGTAGAGACCAAAAGCTTTAATTTGAAATATTATTTATAATTTTTAAACATAAAATAAGAGAGTTATGTATTTTCTAAATTCAATTCTATTTAGAAATAATGGTTCGATCAATAAACCTACAAATTATTTTCTTTTCGACTGTTCAGAGGTTGAAGATGGGGAGACTTTTGCATTTTTATCTATTTTTTTTTTTTCAAAAAAGATACTTTGAAAAATTACAGAAAAGTTTTCATTGTAGGGCTTGAACTACAATGAACTATTAATGTGATTGTATGTGATATTATGTAAAATGATCT
The DNA here is from genome assembly GCF_000150535.2 of Carica papaya. The sequence goes on along the minus strand of NW_019013828.1, from coordinate 13,220 downwards.
TAGAAAAATTGTTAAAGAATTGTGTTATGGAGTACATGTTAATTCTATGAGTTAATTACATGTTTAATTTTGTTCCTATTTACATTTTTATTACATTTTTGAGAAATGGTAATTTTTTACATTTAATAATTTTGTGTTTTATTATTAGAATATATGCAATATTTGTCTTGAATGAAAGAAGATATTAAAAGCTTTAATTTGATACATTTCTATGCACAGTTTAACGAAAATCCTTTATTTTTTATAATTTTTGAACAAAAAATTAGAGAGTTATGTATTTTCTAAGATCAATTCCATTTATAAATAGAATTTCTGTCAATAAACCTATAAATGTTTTTTCTTTCAGCTGTTCAGAGGTTGAATATTGGTGACACTTTTATCTTTTTATCTATTTTAGTTTTTTTTTCTGAAAAAATAATTTGAAAAAATTACAGAAAAATATCCATTGTAGAGCTTGAACTACGTACCTTCATACGAGACCAATATTGCATATATTTGAATAATAAAACATAAAATATTAAATGTAAAAGACTACTATTACTCAAATATTCAATAAAAATACAAATTGGAACAAAATTAAACATGCAATTAACCAAAATACTCTGATACCAATATTAGGAAACTCATGAAATTAACATATAATCCATAAAATAATTCTTTAACTATTTTTCTAATATTATTTTGTATAATTTCATATGCAATCACATTAATGGTTCATTGTAGTTCAAGCTCTACAATGGATATTTTTCTAAAAATATCAAATTAAAATTATAAAAAATATCAAATTAAAATTATAAAAAATACATAACTCTCTTATTTATGTAAAATGATCTTTGAAAAATAGTTAAAGAATTATTTTATGGATTATATGTTAATTTCATGAGTTTCCTAATATTGGTATCAGAGTATTTTGGTTAATTGCATGTTTAATTTTGTTCCAATTTGTATTTTTATTGAATATTTGAGTAATAGTAGTCTTTTACATTTAATATTTTATGTTTTATTATTCAAATATATGCAATATTGGTCTCGTATGAAGGTAGAGACTAAAAGCTTTAATTTGATATGTTTTATAATTTTTGGACAAAAATAAGAGAGTTATGTATTTTTAAAAATCAATACTATTTAGAAATAGAGGCTCTTTTAATGAATCTGCAAATTGTTTTCCTTTCAGCTGTTCAGATGTTGATGATGGGGACATTTTAATCTTTTTATATATTTTATATTTTATTAAAAAATACTTTAAAAAATAAAAAAAAATGTCCATTGTAGAGCTTGAATTACAACTAACTATTAATGTGATTGTATGTATACTATGTAAAATGATCTTAGAAAATAGTTAAAATTATTTTTATAGATTATATGATA
>NW_019013827.1:0-18550 GCF_000150535.2 Carica papaya | reverse complement strand
TCTGATCGCGTCTGGGAGAAACATATTCGGACCATCCACGCACGCAGGATCGCTTCTAGGTTGTCTGATCGCAAGGCACGTGGATCGCCAACGTGGCCTCCCGCATGGCACCAAGTCAGCGTACCTTGCCACGCGGCATGCTCCGATTCGTCGAGACTGCTAACCGGGCGGTTCTACGTGGTCAAATTTTTTTTATTTGCACTCTGACCCCCAGTTTCTGATTTTTATTTCAAAAACACTCATCGAACTCAAATTTTCACCTCTTTTTATCAAAATTATTTTCAATCTCATCCCTAATTTATTTTTTCCCAAATGTAACAAAAATTTCATTAAATCAATTTATAAAATATATTTTTTTTATACATTTCTAAATTAACAATGCAGAATTAATCAATGTTTTACAAGTTATGAAGCAAAGAAGAGCAATTAGAGATTAAAAAACAATAGATAGAACCTTTATTGCCAAGATGTCAAACAAATTTTCATCAACATCAAAAAAATAAAAAATTTCTACAATGCAAAGTATGGAAGAAAGACAATTATAATATCTATTTAAAAGCAAATTAAGTTTTCAATTTGGACATTAATAATTTAAATTTTTTTCACTTGAAAACACTCCAACAAATATGATATCATTAAAATTTTTACCTTAGTAAATCAAATTGATAATAAATATTGATATAAATATAATGTATTTAATGGAATTAAAGTATAAAAGATAGTATTATAATATTTAAACAATAAACAATTTAAACTTAATAGAAAATGTAATATATATACATATGAATATATAAAACAACCATGTAATATTTTTACTACTAAGTAATAAATTAAATTAATTAGGTAACTTCATAAGTCACCATTCCCTATTTTATATATTTACTCCCATTAGTTATGTTTTGCTGTCCGATTAAGGCATTAGCTTATTAGTTCGTTCTGGATTTTTTTTCTTTTCCAATTTTGCTCATTGGATTTTTTTTTTTTTATTTAACCGTTGTTAGTTTATAAGTCCAATCAATATATGTATATATAAAGATGTGCCAATTTTACATTTTTAAATAATTTTATCCAATTATTTACAGTAATAATTTAATTATTTTAATAAGTAATTAAAATTTTTTATGTAAAAATCTAAAAACAAAAACTTATAATGATTATTAGAATATTTTATGTGGAAGATGTATAAGAACCTTAAAATTTTAATAGTAAGATTAAATAATTATTTAATCAAAAACTACAATAGATAAATTATATATATACACACACACACGTATAAACAATGCTGGAAAATGCTATATGCATTTTCTTATTTCTTTGAAATTAAAAATAAAAATAGTATGTCGATATTAATTTTTAATATATGCATTAGATAAAAAGATAAAAAGATAAAAAATTTGTGTATTATCCACTTAGATTCTATTCTAAAATATAGAAATAAAACTAATGCGAAAATCATAATTATATATATTCTTTAGGGATAAAATTTTAAACATTATTCACTCAAATTCCAAAATATAAAAATCCAAATGCAAGTGTTGTTAGATAGCATCAAGAGCCTGATAGTTTAATTCACTGCCTAATTAATTTTATCCTTTCTATTACTTCAAGTTAGTTTTAATTACAAATAAAATTTCTTAAAAATGTATACTATACTAATAATAATAACTATATCTTCCCACTTGTATTAATAAAAAAATTATACATTTTTTTTTATTAGATGATATATACACATTAAATATAATACAATCTGTAAAGGTCCAGCTCTTAAAGAAAATAAATTTGTATTTTTAAATACGAAAGCAAACAATAATGTTAGGGTTACATTCCCTGCACATTAAATTTGAATGCCCAATAGAGATACGGAAATGTACTTTCTACAGATGTTTGTAAAAAAAGAAACGGATAAACGATTAAAAATAAATAAATAAATATTCTAGGAGGTTAACCTCCACTAACACTTGATGATGTTCGGGAGGTAATCTACTCACAACCCTCCTGCTGATCAGCATCTGGATCTTTTTCTTCTTGATCTGAAATGGTTAATAGAAGAGTGAGTTACACTAACTCAATAAGAATATCATGCTAATCACTGATACGGAAAAACGAATATTGGTAAAAATCATAAAACAACTAATGGAGCCCTTTATTTAAGTAAATTAGTTTAATATAAAGAAAACTATTTATTCCATACTTACCGTTTCAAAATCAACCTATAAAGATAAATACTCAGATAACATTATGATTTCATGTACAAGTGAACAAGATTAGCAATTCTCTTTTTAATCTGCTTATTAGAACCCCTGAGGCTCCATAGGGATATTCATGTACTTGTAAATTCAATATCTAGACCTGTTAGTTAACTCAGCTGTACCCATATCCCGTCTGGTAATAGGCGTCAAACATACCATCACCTCGATACCCCGTCTGATATGAAGGTGAACTATGTCTCCCAAATCCTTCCAGTATTGGACTTCTTAGCCCTGTCCGGCTGAGGTATAATATCCACAGTATGATTTTTTATGTATTGGATCCGTCTACCCTTTTTCAGGGTATCCAGTAAGCCTTTCATATATATATCTACATCATCAATCAATCGTCAATTTCATACTAATATTTCGTATTCACAAATCTACAGTAGATTATGCAACAAGCGATATGTACATTAAGAATATAATTGAGATATTTTATTTCAAAACATACCAATACAGGAATGTGCAGTGAAGTACACTAAACAACCGAGAATAAAAATCAAAACCATCAATTAAATACGTACAATATAATAGTACAGGAAAATAAACAGTGAATCAGGATAAATATAAATTGGCCGGTTCCGGCTTCATTAGTGACTTGTAATTATTTTTATAATTTTTCTAATTTTTCACAAAACACAATATATGTGATTATTAAGCCTCAATTTATCGTAATAGAGAATAGGGTGAGGGATTCTTACCCGAATCGGTGATTCAAAATATCATGATATCTACTACGCCTCTTGACAGTCCCTAGGTTTCTCGAATTTTTTCTGCAAAAATTAAAAGACTTGTCACATATCCAAAAATATCCCAAAAGTCAAAATCGGTGTTAAAAAACCTTTCTGGTAAATTTTAGGGTTTCGACACGGCGCCGCCGCCAATATTCCAGCACCGGCTCAGTCGCCACCAGCAGCAGTTCGCCTCAGTCTGGCTGGTTTTGACCATTTTTACACGTATCCTTGCGAAAAAAAACATGTTATGAAGCCTCGGTTGGCCAAAAAAAATCAAAAAACTGATACCTACCAGGATGGGGTCCTTGGGTACCGCGGCTCTACCAGTCCTCCTTTACGGCTGGGGTTCTTCTTCGGCGAACCTGCACCATAAAGAGACGGTAAACACGATAGTCAAAGAATCGCGTAAAACGAAAAACGAGAGTGGGGTTATCGGAGAGGATTTTTTGTTTTAGTCGCGGCGGCTTGGTCGGGCTTTGCCTGTAATTTTTAGCTCATTCACCATTTTTTTTGCTGCAATATGGCCACAGAGATGCTCGAAACTAAATTCCGAGTGGGAAAGAGAAAATTTTATCTTTTTCAACAACCGGTGGTGGCTCCAATGCGGTAGCAATGGTGGTCAGCCTCCTTCTCCAGCATCTGGTTCTTCTTATCTGGCATCTGATTTTTCTTCTCCGACGAGGGTTGTTGCAGCTAGGATTGGGATTCCCTAGAACGCGATACTTAAATGCCCTCCCCATGTCGATCTGGGCCTTTCATTCGGGAACACATGGCTCTCTCTCGTTCCTTGGATCTATCTTAATCGGAGAATGAATCTGGACCGCACGATTGGATTGACTCTGACCATTCGATCGTATCTAAAGAGGGAATGCATCTGGGCCGTTCACACGTGCGGGATAAGATCTAGACCGTTGGATCGTTAGGATCGCTCACGTGACCTCCCGCGTGGTGTTGATATCAGCGGGGTTGCCACGCGACGTACTCTGGTTCGCCGGGGCTGCTGACCGAGTTGTCCCACGCGGCCAAACTTCTCTTTTTTTGCGATTTAACTCCCTGTTTTCAAATTTTCTTTCAAAAGCACCTCCTGAATTCAAAATTTCACTCATTTTTTAAAAAATTATTTTTAATTTTGTCCATAATTTATTTTTTCTCAAAAATTCAATAAAATTAAAATTAAAATAAAAATTTTTAATTACTTGTATATTTTTTATAAATAAAATTTTTTTATCCTGGGCCAATTCCCGGACTTGGGTATTACGCAATCAATGATCGCAACTTCTTAACAAGAACGTCCCAGAAGCACAAATTAAAATTCAAATATACAATCATCAAATTTAGAAATAGTTGGTTTTATATTCTCACTTAAATATTTGCCTTCTTATTTGTAATAACGGTAGTTACTAGTTATTTTCTTATTTGAATGATACGAAACTGGAACTACTTGTTTTGATATTTATACTAATTACTGATTTAGAATATTATTATCACTAATTAACCATGCTTAGCGCTAAAGCAGTACTAATTATGTGTTATCTTATTTCATGGATTTGACATAAACCCAAGCTTGTGTATACGGATGGTTTGGTGAATCTAACCAAAACCTTATTCACATACGTACTTTGGAGAGTAGAATTGGTGAACTCCCCATGACATTGCTTTCTTTTTTCTCCAATCCATGTGTGTATATAATATATATATATATATATATATATATACATTCTTATTTTTATAACATTAAATTAAAATTTAAAATATAATTCTAATCAAAACAATAGATTTTAAGTGTCATATATAAATCACCAAAAATATATGTAAACTACTGAAGAAAAAAAGTGTTTATGTCTAATTAATTAGACTTTGGTTATGTCTAAATATTTTAAATTCGTATAGAACTAAGAATGATTTATATTTTAATTATAAATACGAACGTAATATCAAGAAATGTAATTGAGAGATGTTTTAGTAATTTGTAAAGAAAAAAAAAAACCAATAAAAAATACTTAGAATTCTAAAGTGCAAAATCAAATATTATTGCACTACAAGAAAAACAGAAATCAAACGGCAACGGTTTTCAATTATTTAGTGACGGTTTTGTCAGATGATTGTGAATAGCAACGGTTACAGCGACGACTACAAAAAGACTATTAAAAATATGTATTATGTGGTTCGAAATAATTTTATTTTTAAATAAGAAATCGAGAATAATTGATTAAGACATCGATATAACACATGCAACAATGCGTGCAAAGCTACGTTCGGTTTATTCATCGACAACTTCCAAATGTCTCTGAATCCTTTTCTGTTTTACGGCATCGCTTGCTAATTAGTAACGTTTTTAATCGCTAAATTTTGTTTTTCTTATAGTTAAGTAGGGGAGGTTCGTGTGTTAATCTTATTCTGTTTCTACTATATAAAACCAAATATTAAAATTTTATTATATATTTCAAAGTTTTTTCCTGTTATAATTCAATATAATTCCCATTCCTTGTATCGTAGGTGTATGTGGTGAAAGTATTTCCCCTATAAAGCTTGTTTTACTGTAATTATCCAAGATGCCAGGTACTTGATAAGCTCTCGCAGAAATAGCTTCTATTTTATATATATAAATTACTAAACTAGTTCAAAATTTTGGTACTTGTTGTAGTTTGGACCTTAATATTTTTTTGTTATAATATGAGCTCTACCAAGATTTTAATTATCCCAAATATCCAGTTTTTTTATTTATTATTTTGTAATAGAAAAAGTTTAAATAATTATATTATATTTGAATACTTGATTAAATTAATAACTCAAAAATATTTTTAACTAATTAATAAAAATATTAAGTCAATTTTTTTATCATTATTAATATAATTTAACTATTTTATACATTTTTAGTTAGTAAATAAAAGAAAACTAGACGTTAATGAATAATCATATCCCCAGTTTGATAATTTATCTTATATATTTTTATTAAGATAAAACTTATTTAAATCTTGTTTTTATATAGTGAATAGAGTATTTATAGACTTTCTTGCCAACACAGTATACATACACATGAATATTAATTGATAATCACGTGCTTGAAGCCTATACTAAAAAAAAATATATATATATATATATATATATGTATAATTTTTAATAAAAATTTAAATTTTATTTACAAATATCTGTGAAATTTATACATATATATATATATATTTATATTTACAAAAACACGTAATAAATAATAATTAAAAATCTATTGATAAGCACACAATAGATAATCTGCAGAGATAATCAATTGAAGCAGAGATAATCTGCAGTGAGAGGCCTGAAAATATGGCTAGCCACATTCTCTATAAACTCCAATTGCTCCTTTAGAAGATGCATATACACCACCCAATCGCCATTGATAGTGGCACTGGGCATTGGCATAACATACCCAGTCTGGCCGCCCCATGGGAAATGGTAAGATCCAAAAATTGGTCTTCCCCATCCGAAATCTATCTCGCACACTGGAAATCTTTGACCTGAAGACACCACAAATGCGGGTCCATCATTGGATCCCTCCTTATAAATTTTAGCTACAGTTGGTTGCGGTCGGTGCGCCTCCACCCAATCAATAAGTCCTAAGAAATGGTCTCTGTTTAACGCATTTTCTATGAAACGGTGCACCTCGTTAGCCACCCAGAACAAGGGCCTCTCAACCAGCTCATTCACTTTATGTTCACCATATGGAATTGACAACACATTTCCGAAGTAAGAGGCCATGATTTTTGCAGTTTCGTTTCTTTCATTGCTAAACCTTGTTCTTCCGTCTACGATAATTCCCATTTTGGAGATCATCTTGTTGTTTTGCTCTGCAAATTGGGCCATTAATTTCCAAAGAAAAGCACTGAAAGATTCTAACTTACTTCTTGGGATGCCATTGGAACTGGCAAGTGATTGGAAATTATACAAGTGTTCAGCTTTGATGTAATAGATACGACTGAGAAGGTTTTCAGTGTGTTGATGAGAAATTTTGGATAAAGAAATGGTTTGAAAAAGTTGGTCAATGAAGGGGTCAAGATGCGACGGATGGCGAGGATTTAAGAGAGAGCGCCTGAAACATGGAATCACAGACATGGGAGTAGATCTAGCCATTTCCGCCCATGATACGAAAAACATATTTGTAGAGTATGCATCTGCTATGCGATGATCGAAGGTGCATCCAATCACTACTCCGCCACATTTCAGTTCAGTTGTCTAAACAAATTTATTTATAATAAACTTTAATAGAACGTTGCAATTTAAATTAAATATTAATTAATATATTTTAAGATCATTTTTAACTTATAAGAAACTATTTAAAATAAAATAAGGAGATTTACTGATCGACTTCAGCCAAATTCTGTCTACTAATATCAATTACGTCAGTTGAGGTTAGTCAACGAGACCAGTGGATATGATTAATACATTAACTATTACTAATTAGAAGTTTTAATTCATCCATGCATGTGTATAATATATATATATATATATATATAAGGGAGTTCTTCCGCCCATGGCTGTACGGGAGGTTCAAATTCATCGATGCGTATACATGCAAATGTACATATGTAAAGAAGTGTTTTCGCCTCTTTACGATGAGTATGATTTCAAGTACTCCACAGAAAATTGTAAAAGATTTTGTTATTTATCCACATATTTTATTTATATATATATATATGGGGGAGTATTTTCACCCATTTGTGAGTATGAGAGTGTGGTTTTTTTTTTTAATTTTGAAAATTAATCGGTGATTCTAATTTAAATAAATGTGTTACTAATTAATTAATCAAAAGCACTAACCTGAACGGAGAGCACGCCGCGCTTCTTCTCAGGAACAAGTTTGCCTTGAATGGAGGCGTCCGGATTATACAAATCAAGATTTCGAAGCTCAACATCGGCATAAGCCTCGATAAAATCGACGCCGCGGTTGTTGCAGAGCAGCTCCGGCTCGCCGGCAGAGTTGAGGAGGAGCTCGCCGGCGAAGGCATAGTACGAGACGATGGTCTCGGCTAAGGATTTCTTGAGAACGGCAACCATGGCGGCGAAGCTCATCGCGTCGGAATTTGAGTAGCAGAAGAAGACGCTAACGTCGACTGGAGGCAAAAGCAAGTCGAGGTTGGAGAGAGGAAGCCAATGCTCCTGTAATGGCAGCAATGCTCTCACCACCTCCTTCTTCCTCACTCTCACCGTGAAGTCTCCGGTTGCAGACATTTTCACACAGAGAGAGGGAGAAAGTATAGGCAAGATCTGGTTTGATTGAGGACGAAGGAGATATTGGGTTGAATTTATAGGGAACTGATTTACTCGTTACCATTTAAAAAAAGAATAAAATAATAATTATATTAATTGATTTTCTTAAACAAAAAAGTAAATGTACCATTTATGTTATATTTTAATAATAAAACAATTTATTTTAATATTAATAAACAATAATAAAGTTTATTTTTAATATTAAGATTAAACAATTATTTAATCAAAAACTAAAATATGTAGGTTGGCAATGTTATCTATATATATATACATATAAATTATACTGAAAATTGCTATATGTATTTTTTAATAAATTTAAAAATAATGTGTCAAAATTAATTATAAATACATGTGTTACATAAAGATAAAAGTTTTAAATGTTATCCATTTAAATTCTAAAATATAAAAATGAAACTAATGTGATAATTATAATTATATATTATATAACTTTAAACATCATTCATCTAAATTCTAAAATACAAAATTAAAATTAATATGATAATATATATAATAATTATAAAAGGAACCAACTTTTCCGTCATATCAGATTGACTAACGAACTTTCTATTCGATTATTAATCAAATCAACCATGAAATGGGACTAACCAAATCAATTTTCTTAATCAATTTGATACATTTAATTACTTTGATTCAATTGATACATTTAATTACTTTGATTCAATTGGTTTTTGCTGACCGTATATGCCTATGACAAAGCTAAAAACATTAATAAAGTTAATTTAGGAGAAAAAGCCTTTTGCAATTGTTTGATTTTAGATTCACAAAAACTCTTACACAATATATATATATATATATAAGAATCATAACATATTCACATTTCTTATTTATGAGATATATCTCCTATTATGTTAACACTCTCTTCAAAACCAAGGCGGATGCCTTGACATTAACTTGAGATTGAAAATTGAGTTTTGAAGATGACCAAGAAGATTAGTCTTGGTAAAAATTAGTTTTATGATTTGATGAAGATATAAAAACCAAGTTGAGAATGTTCTAAAGCCACATATTATAATTATCAGACAAAGTTATAAAAATAAGTGGTAATTAAAACATTTTTTATTGGAGAAGCAAATTGTAGAAGTAGAAGCAAAAGGCAATTTTCAAAAGTTCAAATCAAGAAAAGAGTGAGGTTGAAAAAAAACATGTTGGCGAGACAGGCTAGTGTGATGACTAAGATGGTTATTAAACATATATTGAGGTGCTAGTGTTAATATGAGCACTGATATAAATAAAATCAATTTTGAACAAGGGAGAGATGTTCAATAGAGAACAGAGAACTAAAGCATATTCAAAAAGAATTGAATTGGAAAGTAACATGACATGTGCTACTGTGTTCACTATTGGTCAGAGTCATGACGACAAGGGAGGACTGATCAACAGTTATACTTTTTGGTGAGAATAAATGCAAATAGAGGACTAAATTAAAGTTATATGAGCATCAAAATCATGGTTGATAAGAATTCTTCATTGAAGGATTAACCAAATATAGATATAAGGGAAAGTAGTGGATAAGGATCAAAACTAATGGTTGGGAAATTTGTATGATATTGGAAAGAGTTGCATAAAAGATATAGAAACTAAAGTAGTTCTCATAATGGAACTTTATTCTTAAACATTCTCCTTCATGTGAAATAGAATATTGACTTATTAAGCAATACAAAGCTATGGGGCAAAATGGACTCTAATACCACGTTAATTTAGAGAAATACTTATCAAATTGATTGATTTGGCCTTCACATAGTACTACTATTTATTTATGTATACATTAACTTATATTAAAAATAATTCATATAAAATACTACTAACATACACATTGCTTGTTTAAAAGACTTATTTCTTATTAGATTAAGTTTATTTATAAGATGTATCTTGTATTATATCCAGAAACAGAATGATTATAAACTCTTCTTTAGTATAAAAAATCTTTATCTCTTTTTGTCTTTTTTGTTTCTCGTTAAAAAGTATATACATTTTATCTTAATTATTTATAAGTTTGTATTAGACGTTAGTTTCACTTTAAAAATATGACGTGACTTTTATATATGAATATGATAATTGATAATCACAAGACTAATTGCTAATAGTAAAAAAATAAAAAAAAATAAATAAAAAAACTCGCAAGATTATTTAGAAAGAGTTGGGAAAAAAATTAAGAAGACATGGTATTGGGTGGGCAGGCAAGGAAAGAGTGAATATGGTATTTGGTTTGGTAGAAGGTTTTCAACTTAAGTGAGTAAAAGTTGAAAGGTGATATGTAAGATGATGATTAGAGAATTTAATCCAAAAGGAGCAAATTATAGTACATAAACAATTTGTTGGTGAAGTATTCAAACCAACCAAATTAAAAACTCTTTTTTGTTATTTTCCTAATTTTAATTTCTTACCAACCTTAATAACTTTTAACTAAACTTCAAATATTTACTCCAAAAAAAAAAATAAATTTTTTTAAAAAAAAGGGATGTCACATGTTATAATATAATACAAAATCAAAAGGTTTGGTCTTTGCCATTCACCAAATTCCTCCTTTCTTTTTGGCAAGGAATTGAAGACATGAGAACAAAAGATTCCATTTTGAAATGAGAAAGTAACTTAGATGTTATCCCATACTACATATCAATTATTATTTTTAATTTTAATATAATCTTTTATTAGGTAGTTAAATAGAAAACTTTAATTAATTTTGATTTAAATGTGAAGGTCCAACAAGTATTCTGTCAATTTCTAACAGCTAAATGAATATACACCTCTTCCTCATAAAACCAATATATCTCTTAATGACTAACAAATTCAACGGCAGCCATTAATGCTCTTCTTAGGATTCTCGTGTTTCATCTAAAGATAAGAAATAAAATAATGAATTATTGTAGAAACCTTTTATCCCATGTATCCATTTCTTATGTATTTTTAATATTTATTCATATTTTTATATCTCTTACACTAAAAGTTAATTTATAAAATAATATTTATCTTTAAATCAATATTTTTTTTTTTCTCATTTTATTATGCCCATGAATTTTTAAAATTACATAAAAATATTATCTCTCTTCTGTGTAGAATAATAAATCGTTAACTACTTAATATTGTTACTTGAATTTTTAATATATAATATGTACTTTTTACAGTACATATTATACTTAATAACTAGTATAACTAAATTATATAAAAGTAACTTCAATATCTTAATATAAAAGTATACCTCATCTTCTTCGATTCATCTATTGTGGAATTAAACCTAAAGTACACTCCTACATAATATATTAACTATTACTCGATACATAATGAAATCTCATCAATAATTTAATTTCAAGCAATTTCAGTGAACTTGTTCATATAATAAATACACATACCATTGATATGTTGAGATCCACATCAGTGTCTAAAAACATCAAATATGCAATAGTATGTTCTTGAAAGAGTGGATATGAAGATGCAAAACCCAATATGGATAAAAACTAACATTGAGAATAATCAATAATTAATGTGGACAATACGGTTTCTTTCACAAAGGAAAATTTATAAAAAAAAAAAAAAAAAAAAAATCTCTAGGTTGGGTTATATTGATCCTAACGTATGTCTATTAAAATAATCATGCACAACTCAAGGTGCATTAATGTCACCATGATCACCAAGGTCCATCATCACCATCACCAATCAAATTACAAATATCAGAACACTCTACCAGGCTGCATTATTACGACCAACTTTCAATTAGTAAACATATTATAAGGGAAACTATATTTACACATGGGATATGAACAGCTCATGAAAGAGTAATTCGATAATGACATTGCAACTAGAATAACCCATTACCTCCTCAATTATGTCCATAATGTTAGAACCCGATTTCTATGAATATTTTATTAAATGGTTTTTGGGATGGTTTTGATGACAGAAAATTAACTTGTTTCAAAATCAAATCTTACTTGGGCTTCATTAAATATTTCAAAAAGAGTGATTATCTTTTGGTGAAAAAAGTTGAAATAGAAATTTAAGCAAATTCCAAAACAATCCTCAAGAAGTCTCAACCCCAAGCAAGTTTTGATTCTCATTACGATAATTAGAAATGAAATATTTTAATACCACTTAAATTTTATGTATAATTTATATATATATATATATCTGCAACAAGGGTATCCGTACCCAATATAAAGCCCTTGATATCCTTTTTGACAATAAAGCACAAAAAGTTTGGAGCTAAATTTTTTTAAGGATTATATTTAATAGTCTATAAGTAATGGCTGCGTTGTCCTCTACAAATAAGATCCTTACATGAACACTTCAGGCAATAAAGAAGTTGAAGAAATGAGTTAGAGTATTATATTTCAAATTGAGGGCCACAATTTATAAATCAAACTTTTTAGCGATTTTGATTTTCTGGTCATTCCTTAAGTTGAAAAAATCTTGGCGCGAGGGTGCTCGTAAAACTAAGCTAGCACAGACTAATTCTGAAGTGGCTATGAGTGAGCCAATTAAAAAGGCAACACTATAGACTTCAGTGAAGATCTAGATCTATGGAAATAGGATATTCTTTCACCATTCAGAAATACATTGATCTAGGTTTATTGGGTGACCAAGTTTATGACTTCTTTCAACCTTAGTGTTACAAAAGGTAAGGGTTTATAGATTCCACCTTGGTGATCAAAAAGGTAGTGTACTAGCTATATTTTAGCCATCAAAACACACTATAATATTTGAAGGTTTCAAATTCTTGATTAAATAGTTAAAAGTAGTAGACATAAGTCATTCAAGCATATCATATATCCTTATAAATTATTGTGTTCTTTTACTTTATGTTTATTTAGTTATTTTTACTACATAATAAGAAAAATAAAATTAAGATTATATTTTATTTTTGGTTTATTGTCAACTCATCCCCTTTAATTGTTCACCATTACAACCTAACAGTTAGAACCAAAACACAATTGTCTCATTATTTTGTAGATGTAACAACTTAAAAAGAGATCATAATGGCAAAATACACTCACAATTTTCAGAAGAATCTTTAATCACTAGATATTGGTATTTAGTCGCGCGAAGTATAAATTATTGCAAGAATATGATTCGAACCTACATGTTAGTATTTTAGATACCAATTCTAAAAAGACTTACGAATCCAATGAAAATTTAAAAGGGTGAACACACACCTAAGACACAAGAGAAATGGATGGATGCAGATAAAAAAGAAAGCTCTAAGTCAATGCGAAAACAATGAATATTCTTCATGCTTTGGATCCAAATGGATACAACTATATCTCAATGTGTTTAAGTGCCCAAAAGAAAAACGAGACAAGCTTAAGTAACATGCGGAGGAACTATACAGTTAAAAGAATGTAAACTTGAGTTAGTATTTCATAATCATAAGTTGTTTAAGACGACGAGAGAACAAAATATTGAAGACATTCACTATCGTAAACATAGATAACAATCAAAAATCTAAAAATTGCTTCTATGGAGATCATCCTCATCAAGGAAGTACCAAGGTCACTCTCTAAGACATAGAAGCCAAAGATAGCAGACACTACATTAATCAAATATATGTAAACCAAAGATAGCAGGGCCCAGCATGAATGCAAGTCCCCTCTAAGGTCACTCTCTAAGAAATGGAAGTTAAAGTTAGCAACACTACACTAATCGCTAAAACAAATTTTTAGTACTTGTACTATTTATTTTTATTCGATTTTATCTCTACTTTAATTTTGCATTAAATTAATTCTTGTACTTTCAAAAAATGTTTGAATTAATCTCTCTCTATTAGTGATTACTAATGTTGTTAACAATCGTATCATGTGTCAAAGATTCTGACATATAACATTATTTGATTGATTAAATTTTCACCTCAAATATCATATGTCATCTAACATAACATATATTTTAAATAATATTTACATTATTTGAAAAATAAAAAAAAAATTATTTTCACTTTTCCTAACCTAATATTTTCTCATACTTTTTCTCACTCTTTTTCTCCTTTGACAAAAAATAATAACTTAAATATCATAAATTATTCCATTATAAACAGAAGGAAAATAAGATCTCTACCTACAATTATTCCATTTTCTCTTACACCAAATCTATCCTAAAAACTAACAATAAGATACTTGAAAAAATAATAGCATAAATACAAATTCTCTTCTAACTGGAGCTTAATTAGCAGAGAAAACGAGAGAGGGAGTGTGCAATACCTGGCCCCAGAATTTGGTGCGGAATTAATTTTAAAATTTATAAATTTTTATTTAATATAAAATTAATAAAAAAATAAATTGAGAATGAAATTCAAAACAATTTTAGGAAAAAAAAATAAAAATTGGGATTCTAATGGTATTTTTTAAAGAAAAATCGAAAATTGGGAATCAAAACGCAATTAAATAAAGTTGCATCATGTAGGACTGTCCAATCAGCAGCCCTAATGAACCGGAGCACGCCGCGTGGCAAGGCATGCTGACTTGGTCCCACGCGGGAGGCCACGCTGGCAATTCACGTGCCCACAATCGGATAGCCCATATGCGTTCCCGCGCGCGTTGACGGTTCGGATCCGTTTCCTCCTCATGCGCAATCGGACGGTCGCGATTAAACGCAATGAATGGCTCATATTCATTTCCTTTTTAAACACAATCGTATAGTTGATATCAAATCGCGATGAACGGTCCAGATTCATTTACTCTTTAAACGCGATCGGACGATCGAGATCAAACGCAATAAACGATCTATTTTTAAGGGAGACGAATATAAATATCTCACATCACACCGAATCCAAACCCTAACCGCCAGCCTCCCGCTGGAGAAGAAGAACCAGTCGCCAGAGAAGTGAGCCGACTGCCGCCCCCTGCCGCGCCGGAGCCACTTCTGATCGCCAAAAAAGATAAAAATTTCCCTATCCACTCAGAATTTGGTTCCGAACTTTCCCATGACCAAATCAGAGCAAAAGGAACGACGGATGAGCCAGAAACCGCAAGTAAAGCCCGACGGCACCACTACCGCGGGCAAAACCCGAAATCACCTTCAATAAGTCTCTTTCCATTTCTCATTTCGTACGATTTTTCAACCATTGTGTTCATCATTCTGTTTCCTACAGTTTAACCGTTGAAAAACGTCCAGCCGTGAAGGTGAGCCGGCAGAGCTGCCGCACCGAAAAATTTCGTCGCCGGTAAGTTTTTATTTTTTGACTTTTTTCGGCCAATTGAGACCCCTTGACGTGTTTTCTCGCAGTGATGAGTATAAAACCGGACAGACCAAGGCAAACTGCCACCGCAAGCAGCGGTGCCACTGCCGGAATTTCAAAAATGGGTGAAAAAAATTTTTAACACTAATTTTAGATTTTTTGGGGTATTTTTAAGTACATGAAGCGTGTTTTAATCTCCGCATAAAAATTAAGAAAACCAAGAGGCTGCCAGTAGGTGCAACTGAAAGTTTGGTGTTTCAAACACCAATTCAGATAAGAATCTCTCACCTTATTCTTTATTATAGAATTGAAGTTTAATTATCGATAATACGGTATTTTGCGTAATTTAAAAAATTTCGAGAATTAATTACATGTTACTGATGGAGAAAACTACAGTCAAAATAGTTAAGATCAGGAAGAACATCAAGACGGCTCAGAGTAGTCAGAAGAGTTATGCAGACACTCGGAGAAGGGATTTTGAATTTGGGAAAGATGATCAAGTGTTCCTTAAGGTCACTACTTTCAAGGGAATCAGTAGGTTTGGCAAGATGGGGAAACTAAATCTCCGACTTATTGGGCCATTTAAAATCTTAAACAAAATTAGTACCGCCGCCTACAGACTGGCATTACCTCCAAAACTATCCATGATCCATAATGTATTTCATGTGTGCATACTACGCAAGTACAATTCGAACCCCTCTCACATCTTAGCTGGAGCCCCTTTCACTCCATGAGGATATGTCATATGAGCAAGTATTGGTGGATATTATGAACCAAAAAGAGCAGAGTACTCCATAATCGGAAAATTTCCTTCGTTAAACTCCTATGGCAGAATCACATACAGAGAGAGACCACTTGGGAGCTAGAATCAGACTTCATAGTACAGTATCTCCAACTGTTTGATTAAGCGAGAGAGAGACAAATTTGAAAGACCAAATTTCTTTTAAGGGACGGAGAGTTGTAATACTCGGTCTCAGAATTTGGCTCGGGATTAATTTTAAAATTAAAATATATATATAAAAATATAATTTTACAATTTATAAATTTTTATTTAATATGAAATTATAAAAAAATAGTTTGAGAATGAAATTGAAAATAATTTTGAAAAAAATGGATGAAAATTTATGTTCGAATAATATTTTTGAAAGAAAAATCAGAAATTGGGGATCAAAACGCAATTAAAGAAAATTGTACCATGTAAGCCTAGTAAGCAGCCCTAATGAACCGGAGCACACCGCGTGGCAAGGCACGCTGACTCGGTCCCACGCGGAAGGCCACACTGGCAATCCACGTGCCCACGATCGGATGGCACGAATGCGTTCCCGCACGCGTGTACGGTCCCAATCTGTTCTCTCCTCAAGCACGATCGGATGGTCGCGATTAAACGTGAGGAACGGCCTAGATTCATTCTCTCTTTAAACGCAATCGTACGGTCGAGATCAAATCGCGATGAACAATTCATATTCATTTCCTCTTTAAACGTGATCGGATGGTCGAGATCAAATGTGATGAACGGTCCATATTTAAGAAAAACGGGTATAAATATCTCGCATCACACTGAATCTAAACCCTAGCCACCAGCCTCCCATCGGAGAAGAAGAACCAGTCGCTGGAAAAGAGAGCCGATCGTCGTCCCCCCACCGTGCCGGGACCACCTCCGACTGCCGAAAAAGGTAAAAATTCCCCTCTTCGCTCAGAATTTGATTTCGAACACCCACATAGCTAAATCAGAGCAAAAAGAACGACGGATGAGGTAGAAACTGCGAGTAAAACCCAGTGCCGCTGCCGCGGGCAAAACCCGAAATCACCTCCGATGAGCCTCTTCCTGTTTCCTGTATCGTGCGATTTTTCCACCATTGTGTTTACCATTTTATTTTCTACCGGTTGACCGAAACAAAACATTTAGCCGCAAATGTAAGCTAGCAGAGCCGCCACACCAGAAAATTATCGCCGGTAAGTTTTTATTTTTTGACTTTTTTCGCCCAATCGAGACCCCCTAACATGTTTTTTCGCAATAATAAATATAAAACCGGCCAAAATCAGCCAAAATTGGCCAAAAAAAGATCAGACCGAGGCAAACCGCTGCTGTGGGCAACATTGTCGCGGTGCTAGAATTCTTAAAATGGTCGAAAAAGGTTTTTAACATAAATTTTGAGTTTTTTTATGTATTTTTTGGTACGTGAAGTATGTTTTAATCTACGCAAAAAAATTGAGAAAACCTAGGGACCGTTAGTAGGCACAACTGAAAGTTCAGTGTTTCGAACACCGATTCGGGTAAAAATCTCTCACCTTATTTCCTGTTATGGAATTGAAGTATAATTATCAATAATATGGTATTTTGCGTAATTTAGAAAACTTTAAGAATTAATTACTAGTTACTGATGGAGTCAAAACCGATTATTTATTATTGTTTGTCATGTTTAACCGATTGTTTGATTTTACATCTTTAAATGCATGATAATATACTAAAATTGGTAAAATAATTCAGTTGTGTTTTCCTTTATGCATGTATCGTTTGTCTTGCGTTGATTTACGCTTAAATTGTGAAACTGAAAATTAAATGTAAACAGAAAATTAAATGTAAACAGAAAATTAATTGGTTAAGGAAATGAATGAATGGTAGCCTTACTGGATATCTTGCAAGATGGTGGATGAACCGGATACATAAGAAACCCTACCATGAATGTCGACTCATACCGGACGAGATATCAAGAATTAGTATTTTTGGTACTCATATCGAACAGAGTATAGGGATGGTTCGTTTCACTCTCATACCAGACGAGGTATTGAGTAATGATATTTTTGACGCTCATACCAGATGAGATATGAAAACAGCCGGTTAGTTGACAAGGTTGCATGTTGGTTCATGCGTAGTAGGACATCCCTATGGACCCCCATGAATACTAGTAGGCAAATAAAAAGAAAAAATTATTATTTTTACTTGAATATGAGATTATGATGTTGTTGAACTATTGTTTCTATAGGTCGGTTTTGAAAATCTCACAACGGTAAAAATGCAATAAATTGTTTTACTTATGATAAGTGAATTTACTTCAATTAAGAGCTCCATTAGTTATGTTTATGATTTTTACCAACCTTCAGTTTCTGTATCGGTGAGTAGTGTGATATTATTACTAGGCTAGTGT
>NW_019013826.1:0-11502 GCF_000150535.2 Carica papaya | reverse complement strand
AATAAAAATAAAAATAAAAAGAGACAGAAAAGAAGAAAGAAGACTTAAAATCATGATGAAAGAGCATAACAATGGAAATTTTGTTTTTGCAAACAAAATTAGGAGCAATTATCATATCTTAATTTTGTCTCGGTGTAATTAAAATTAAATAAAAACAAACAAAAATATCAAAATAAAAAGTCCTTAATTTATCATATAATTTTGATTGTTAATATTCTTAAATTTATTGTTTAAAGAAACAACAAACATAGAAAGAGAAAAAGATAACAGAAATTAAGAAAGAAATGAGAAGTAATGACACGAGGGACGTGAATTAATAAGAAAAAGGAAGCAAAAAAGAAAAATCTAGAATGGGTAAAAAGAGTAGTAAATAGGGGAAAGAATAAATAGACGATGGTACAAAAATTCAACCCAGCCCACTCTTCTCCTTTTCTTTTACTTTTTACTTTTCTTTTCTTTCGTCCGGGCTTAAAAAAGACGAGCTGAAGCTTCTTTTTCCCCAAAACGTTGCCGTTCTGCAAAGAGCATTAAATCCTTCCAAAACGTCGTCGTTTTCGGGAAGACGTTAAAAGTCTTCATCGACAAAGTGAGAGAGAGTTTAGGTTTGTCTTCTTCCTTTTTTGTGGGAAATGGCTGGCGTGATGATAATAATGTTGATCAACGACGACGGAGACAACTCGAAGCAGAATGCTAAATCCAAAAGCAAGCGAGGCAGAGGCAGTAACGGATGATGATTTTGACTGATGATGATAAGGACAGAAGAGAGGTACAGCTTTTCTTCCTTTCTACTGTGGATGTTTTGATTTTCTTTTGCACAAAAGATTGGTTTCTTTTTTGGATGATTAACAAACAGAATGCATTTTTTGTGGCTTGATAATGGTAGTACTACATATAATAAGGCAAAAAAACTTCTTGTTGAATTGATGACTTGAATTAAAATTGTATAACTCGTTTTATTTAACAAAAAAAATATGTAACACTCAAATCAAGAAATGAAATTGAATGGGTTTAAAATAAAATAGCATATTTTATATTATTTTTAATGTCAGCTTGTGCTTTTTTGCCCTAATGAGATCTTCATGCTTCAAATAAATAACTTCCAAAAAAACAAAAATCCCAACATCTAGAGATGTTCAAATTTTAGTTTAAAAAAGGTATTGGACCGGAGCTAATAGAATGGTCCAAATTAAGTTGGACCAAATATTGTTTGATCTGGTCATTGGTCAGCACACTTAAAGATATTAGTAGTTAAACATTGAATTATTTATTGAAAAGTTAGATAAGTATAGTTACTTCATCAAGATTTGAAGTATAAGTAGAAAATTTAGTTCTTAATCAAGAATTGTGAATCAAATCAAATTGCTAGACTCAAAATATAGGTTATAAATTTTAATTTATAGCAATTTATATATATTTTTTATAAAATATATAACAAAATCAAACTATATTAAAGATTCGATATTAAAATTATTGATAACTAAATGAATACTACTCTAAAAGAAAATTGTATAAATATTATATTTTATAATAAAATAAAAAATTCTCTAAATTTAATTAAATTTAACATTATCGTGATATAAGTAAATCTTAAAAATTAAATTGAATCATGCAATTTATTAATTGAAATTTAATATTCACTTATAATTGATAATATATTGTGACTTACTAATAAAAATCAAATTATTTTGTTGTTTGTTATTTTCCATACACAATAATTAATTTATTCCTAATTAGACAATATATTCCTAATCACTGACCTGGCAGGATGACGTGGCGGTGATGAGGTGGAGATGTCCTAAACAGATACTGGTTTCAGCAAAAACAGATTCAGAGATGTAATGCTGACAGGAATAGTTTATATATATATATATATATATATATATACTATATTATATATATATACGCACGTCATATATATGTGTCTTGCTGATTATATATGCTGCCTAAAAGTCTCTGAGGTTGGACTTGTATGAAACTCGTCTAAAATTTCCAATCTGCTTCAATAATTATTTCATTACTTATTTAACAAAATAATTTATTTTAACCAAAATATTTCTTAGTATTCCTCATTAACTAAGAAGATCGACAAGACAACAAAGCGAACATACATATATATATATATATATATATATATAGATCACAGAACATCAGGTTAAGAAACAAAGAACAAGAACACGCTGTTTACGTACGTACACACACACACACATATATATGTATGTATGAATGGTTCTTATTTGATTTGGTGAAAGGAACACGCAGTTTACTAAATACTAATTAATCAAGATTCATGATCATCTCCAAATCTCCTGGAAACTTTAACCTTCAAACCATGCCTCATATGCAGCAAAATGGAAATCCTCGGCTTTATACACTGTCCGTCAACTACTTGTTATATATAATTGCAGCCGCCACAAGTTTCAACTGAGTAAGAGCCACTTCCTTCCCCAAACACGTCCTTGGACCTGCATTGAATGCCAAAAACTTATAAGAAGGTTCATGTTTAACTCTTCCTTGTTCAGATATCCATCTTTCAGGCTTGTATTCATGACAATCTTCTCCCCATACGGATTGCATTCTCCCCATTGCATATAGTGAAAACAAGATCTTCATCTTTGGATCAACGTGATGCCCACTGGGAAGTACATCCGGTTTTACTGGCTCCTTGTGCTGAAATGGAACTGGGGGATATAGTCTTAGTGATTCGCAGAGGGCTGAGTGGAGATAAACCAGTTTTTCAACCTCGTTTACGTGAAAAACACGAGTTGATGATGATGATGATGATACTTGTGTGGTTGAGTTGAGTTCTTCTCTGATCTTGGCTTCAACTTTAGGATTCTGAGAAATTAACCAAAAGAACCAAGTGAGAGCTGAACTCGTTGTGTCTCTCCCTGCAAGTAGCATGCTTAAAATGGTGTCTCTAAAAAACTTATCATTGTTCTTAATTTCATTATCTTCAACTTTCATGTAGCATGTCAACAAATCCATAGCTTCTGACTCGGGGTTTTGACTCAGTTCTTCTTTCTTCAACGACAAGTACGACGATATCACTCGGTCAACGGTTTGATAAGCTTTTATCATCTTCTTCTCTTCTCCCATACCGAGCAGTCTCTGCAACTCCCACAAGATTTTTGGTTTTATATGTCGGTAAAAAATCACTTCCTCTGCTTCATCCAACGCCCTGGCGAATTCAATCTCGGGAAAATCAAGCGAGAGACAACCCGGATCATACCCAGTAACCAATTTGCAGGTAGAATCAAACGTGAATCTCTGAAACAAATCTTGTAAATCCATCATCAACCCATGTTCCGCCACGTGTTCAAGAACATGGATCAGCCCATTCTCCACCTTGTCTCGACTAGTCATGACCAGAAACTTGTAAAACCCTCGATGGCTCATGAAACTCTGAGCCACCTTTCTCTGATTCTTCCACAACTCGTTGTCGGCGTTGAAAATCCCATCGCCTAAAACATCAAAGATTTTCTTGAACTCGGAACCTTTGGGAAAATTTGGAAAGTTTGAGCTCATAATGTAGTGAATATTAGCTGGATCCACTGTCACCGGCAAGTCCATGTTAGCAAACCATGGACCCTTAAACAAAAAAGTACAACCACTTTTTTCAAGAATCTCAGCTGCCCAATCTTGGAGCCGGTGGAGATTGATGATAAGGTCCGGCAACATGCCCAGAACTGGAAAGTTTCTGGGCATGCCATTATTTACTTTACCATTATTTTCCTTAAAGAAGAAACGCAAGAGCAGAAAACAAACAACGGCTAACAAGATTTCAATTAAACCTATCATGGCGTCAATTACAGCTTGACTTGATTTGCTTACTTGATATATATTGACTGTTTGGTGTCAATTAAGCTAGCTAGTTGGAAGTGCCGTCATAGAAATAGACGTGTGAGTTTGACATTGATAGCTAGCTTGGAACTTGTTTCATTGCTTGGCCATACACGTGTAATTATATATATAATTGTATATAATTTGTAAGGTATACGTACATTGGGAGGCGGGATTAATCTAACATGTCTTACTTTATTAGATTTTTATTGTAATAGATTCGTTTATGGACATAAATTGCAAACTTCAGGAGAGTGTCATAGGGATACTCGAGCCAACCGATGCACAAAATTTGGGATATGCTCCAAATTTGAACAGTCCATGATGGTTAATAGCCACTAATTTCTTTCATGTCTAGTTTTCCTTAATATAGAAATGTAAAATAATGGCACGCCCTATATGCTCTAATTTAAGATAAAAGTTTGTTATTGTACTATATATATTTTTCAGTATAATAAAAAAAATAATACACAAAGAAAATTAATTTTTTTTTTTTAACACAAGAGTACCTAGGTTCTTTAGTAATGAGAAACTTGTAATGACCATCCTCGGACAACATTACAAGAGTCTTTTCTTATAGCTTGATCACGAATTAAGACAGAAATGATGGTGAAATTCGAAAATAAATAATTATTACCTTCAATAATGTCTTATAGGAAGAATTGATTTAGGTAATTAATTGAATATATAAAGGGTTTATTGAGAATCAAATACTTGGAATTAGAAGGAAAAACTTTGTTACTAGTATGAATAATATCCAAACTACTGTCATTATCCATATACAATTTATCAGTATCCTTATATTCAGAAGTTGTGACAAGATTGATAAGATTCAAGGTTATGTGGTGAATTGCATTAGTTGTAACAGCCCCGGAAATTTAAAATGGAATATATATTAAAAATATCAAATGCGGAAGCGAAGTCAAAAATTCGATTAACATCCCTTACACTAAAACAAAAAACGTGCTCACAATATAAAAGATCAAACTATCTAAAGGAGAAACTTGAAAGTAAAAGCTACAAATATGACTATGGAGTCTTTAGGCGTCCCCTTCGTCGTCCTCCTGCGGAACCGGCTCGGGAACAATGTCTTCCTGATCTGAAATGATTAAATAAGGAATGAGCTACACTAGCCCAGTAAAGACATCACGATATCTCACCGTCACGGAGGTAAATGTGGGTAGAAAACACAAAAAGACCAATGGAGCATAATTTACAACAAAACCTTTTATCAATAAAAAAACATTTACCATTCACTTACCTCGGTGAAATTCATAAGACAATATACGAAAGCAATAACGTCATCATCATCATGAAATCATATATAAACTGTATAACGTAATACTTATCAAGCCTTTCGTAATTCAATCGTTACATAATATATTTTCCTCATTTACCAGCCCACTAGTATCCATGGGGATCCATAGGGGTCCCGCTACCCGTTAACCCTTAACACTTGAAATCATATTCCAGGGCCGTCCCCATACCCCGTCCGGTATGGGCGCCAAAACTATAAACCTCATTACCCCATCCGGTATGAGGGTGAAACGGGTCGTCCCCATACCCCGTCCGGTATGGGCGCCAAAACACATAAGATCTCCATACCCCGTCCGGTATGAGAGACCACAATCCCGGTAGGGTTCCCTACGGACCCGGTCCGTCCACCATCTCCCAGGATATCTAGTCAGGCTGACCACATTATACAATTACCCATTTACATAATCTTTCATTCTCCTTTCCCTCAGTCAGCATTATCAATCCACATACAAACAAGCAAAACGGTAATTTATGCCAAACAGACAACATACAGCATCAATATCCCAGTCATTCAATCCATAATCAGTAAACCAGTAAAATATGCACACGAAACTATAAAATGAAAACATCAAACCTCATACTGCATTTAAAACTGTAAAACAGGCCAAAAACAGTTAACCGACAAACACACTAGACTCGGGCTCCATTAGCGACCTTAAGCAATTTCACACATTCGTTGATTCATGAAATACCGTTTTATCATTTATTGAACTTTAATACCGTGATAGGAAATAGGGTGAGGGGTCCTTACACGTTTCGGGGTCCGAACATGGCTTCACAGTGCGCCTACAGGCTGTCCCTAATTTTTCCTGAATTTTTTCCGGGGAACTGAAACGCACTACTGGTACCTGTACGTGTTCCAAAAAATTCCAAATTAGGCCCAGGGCCCCTTTCGGCCAATATCGCATTTCCGGCACGGTGGCTCCGCCGTGCTCCGGCGACGGCGCCGCCGCTTGCGTCGGCGATTCGCCTCGGTTTGGCCGTTTTCGGCCGTTTCCGGCCGAATTCGGCCACACTTGCATCGATTCTTGCGATTAAACAACTCTAGGACCCTCGGGGGGCAAAAAATTACGGAAAATCGAAGCTTACTGGTGGCGATGCTCTCGAGTGCGGCGGCTCTCCTGTGAAGTTCGTGTTTTGGTGATTCGGCTCCGATCACCTGTAGAGAAAAGAATGGTGATCACGGTGATATAAAAATTGCATTAAACGGAGGCCGGGAAGGGCCTCATCGGAGGTAAAAACTGAGGAGGGGCGCGGTGGCACTGCTGGGCTTTGGCCGTTTGGCCGAGATTTTGACTCCGATTTGGCCACAGGGGAAATCAGCGTGGAAAAACGAGTTGGGGGTATGAAATTTACCTCGATCGGTCGTCGAAAATCCCTCCGGTGCGGCGGCGGGTGGCGGCGGCCAGCTTCTGGTTCGTCTTCTCCGGCGAGGGCAGGCGGCTAGGGTTTTGTGGTCTGATGTGGGAGTCTTATATATACCCTTTTGCCTTTTGATCT
Organism: Carica papaya; assembly: GCF_000150535.2. The sequence continues at coordinate 4,845 of NW_019013826.1, read as the reverse complement.
CAGCCATCCATTTTGATTTAATCTGGGCCGTCCGTTTTTGATTGAATCTGGACCGTCCGTGCGATTGCATCTGGGCCGTCCGATCGCACGTTTGATCTTGGCCGTCCGATCGCGCATACGCAGATCGCCAACGTGGCCCGTCCCGGATCGACGTGGTCTTGCCACGTGGCAGGTCCCGGTTGGTCGGGACTGCTGACTGGGTCTGCTGACGTGGCCCCCCCCTTTTTTTTTTTCTCTTCTTCTTCAATTTCCCGGGCGCTACAACTCTCCCCCCCTTAAAGAAATTTGGTCCCCAAATTTGCCTTGTTACTCTTGATCGAACAGATGGGGATATTGGGCCCTAAATTCTGATTCCAGTTCCCAAATAGCCTCCTTGGGCGTGTGGTTCTGCCACACGACTTTTACAAATGATATTTCCCGGTTGCGGAGTATTCTGCTCTCTCGGTCCGTGATACCGACCGGTACTTCTTCATAAGACAAGTCCTCTCGGAGTGGAAGCGGTTCATGAGCCAAGACATGAGAAGGATCCGGATTGTACTTACGTAGCATAGATATGTGAAACACATTATGAACCCGGGAGAGCTCAGGAGGCAGTGCAAGTCTGTAGGCAGTGGTACCAATCTTGTCTAAGATTTCAAAGGGTCCAATATATCTGGGGTTTAATTTTCCCCTCCTGCCGAACCTACTAATTCCCTTGAAGGGGGTGACTTTAAGAAACACCCGGTCGCCTTTCTCAAAGGCCAGGTCTCTCCTCCGGGTATCAGCATAACTCTTCTGCCTACTCTGAGCTGTCTGGATGTTCTTTTTGATCTTAACTATCTTGGACGTGGTTTCTTCTACCAAATCCGGGCCAAACAATCTTCTATCGCCCACTTCCTCCCAACAAATCGGTGACCTGCACGGACGCCCATATAGCGCCTCGTATGGGGCCATACCGATGCTTGCTTGGTAACTGTTGTTGTAAGCAAACTCTATCAGGGGTAGGTGGTCGTCCCAATGGCCCCCGGAGTCAAGGACACAAGCTCGGAGCATATCCTCCAGCGTACGAATTGTCCTCTCTGATTGTCCATCGGTTTGGGGGTGGAAGGCAGTACTAAGAGACAGCTTTGTTCCCATAGCTTGCTGGAAACTATTCCAAAACCGAGAAGTGAATCTGGGATCCCTGTCGGATACTACTGTTACTGGAACTCCATGCAGTCTGACTACCTCCCGGATATACATTCTTGCCAACTTGTCCAAAGGATCAGTCATTCTGATAGCCAGGAAGTGGGAAGACTTAGTGAGTCGGTCAACAATTACCCATATAGCATCATGTCCCGATCGTGCCTTGGGTAGTCCCAATACGAGGTCCATGGTGATGTGTTCCCACTTCCACTCTAGAATCGGTAAAGGCTGAAGTAACTCGCCCGGGCGTTGATGTTCTGCTTTGACCTGCTGACATACCAAGCACTTAGATACAAAGTCGGCTATATCTCTCTTCATCCCATTCCACCAGAACCGAGGTCGCATAGTTTGGTACATTTTCGTACTTCCTGGATGCATGGCGAACCTTGAACTATGGGACTCTGTCATGATGTCTCTTTTTAACTCACTGTCGTCTGGGACACACACTCTGTCCTTGAAACAAATCAATCCGTCGGCAGAGATCTGAAATTCTGAGCTCACTCCCTGTTCTGCATCCTTCTTGCGGGTTACTAGGGCGGGGTCGACTGACTGGGCTTCCTTTATTCTTTGGATTAACTCGGGTTGGACTGCTAGGTGGCCCAAACATGTGACTCTCTTCAGATCTCACAGGCGAACCTGCTGTGTAGCCCCAATGGACCTATACTCTGAAACCATCAGATGGGCTAGGGTGCCCGCACTTTTCCTACTGAGGGCATCGGCCACTACGTTGCCCTTACCTGGATGGTATAGGATGTCACAATCATAGTCCTTGAGGAGTTCCATCCACCTTCTCTGACGCATGTTGAGATCATTCTGAGTGAAGATGTGCTTCAAACTCTTATGATCGGTGTAGATCTGAAAGGTCTCTCCATACAAATAATGGCGCCAGGTTTTCAAAGCGTGTATGATTGCGGCAAGCTCCAAGTCATGGGTAGGATAGTTCTTCTCATGATTCTTTAGCTGTCTAGACCCATATGCTATAACCTTTCCATGCTGCATTAGGACACAACCCAGGCCCAGATAGGAGGCATCACTATAAACTATATACCCTCCTGATCCACTCGGTAGAGCCAGCACTGGTGCAGTAGTCAGTCGTTTCTTCAACTCTGAAAAACTCCTTTCGCAGTTCTCATTCCATTCAAACTTTGCATTCTTCTTTGTGAGTCGGGTTAGAGGAGCTGATAGACTAGAGAACCCTTCGACAAACCGACGGTAATAACCTGCCATCCCTAGGAAACTGCGAATTTCCTTAACTGTTGTCAGCCTTTCCCAACCAAGTACCGCTTCAACCTTTTCGGGGTTCACCGACACCCCTTCCTTCGATATAACATGTCCTAGGAAGGCGGTTTGCTCGAGCCAAAATCCACACTTGCTCAACTTCGCATACAACTTCTTTTCCCTGAGTACCTATAGGACTTGGGCAAGATGTTCTTCCCTACTTTTTGAGTAGACTAAGATATCATCAATGAACACGATGACAAATTGATCCAAGAATTCTCTGAAGATCCTGTTCATTAGATCCATAAAGATGGTCGGGGCGTTGGTTAGCCCAAACGGCATAACCAGGAACTCATAGTGTCCGTACCTAGTTCGGAATGCCGTCTTGGGGATGTCTTCTGCTATCACTTTTACCTGATGGTAACCTGATCGTAGATCTATTTTAGAAAAGACCTGTGCACCCTGCAACTGATCGAAAAGGTCATCAATCCGGGGAAGAGGGTACTTGTTCTTAATTGTTACCTTGTTTATCCTTCTGTAATCAATGCACAGTCTCAACGTTCCATCTCCTTTCTTTGCAAAAGTAACCCCGGCACCCCATGGGGAAACGCTGTGTCTAATGAAGCCACTGTTTTATAGCTCAGTGATCTGTTTCCTTAGTTCTTCCATCTCGATGCGGCTCATTCGGTAAGGAGCTACCGAGATGAGCTGGGTTCCTGGCTGTAAGTCTATGGTGAACTCGACCTCTCTGTCCCCAGGTAGACCGGGCAGTTCATCCGGAAATACGTCTGGAAAGTCTCGGACTACTGGAATCTCTTGGATACAAACTTCTTTCTTGGGTTTACCTAGTTAGAGAAAATACAAGATTAAGGCACTGAGAATTAAGAAAAAAAAAGAATTTGCCATTAGGGGAAATCAGTACCGAATAATTTTATTAACTTGTAAATGGCTCATCATTGGGAGGATTAAATACAATCTTTTTGTTAAAGCAGTCTATGGTGGCGTGATACGTCGCTAGCCAATCCATTCATAGGATTACATCAAAATCCCCTGTGTCTAACCCGATCAGGTCTACCCTCAATTTCCTATCTCCACGGCACATACCCTGTAGACAACCTCTCCTAGCAATGTCTCCACCCCAGCGGTAGATACAAGCAATAATGAATCAAGTCTATCAGGTGACACACAAATTTTGGAAGCAAGAACATGTGAAATAAAAGAATGTGATGTACCAGTATCAAACAAAACATGAGCAATGTGGCCAGAGATAGTATACATACCATGTACCACGTCCGGGTCTGCGTCGGCATCCTTCTGGGTAAGGTTGTAAACTCTGCCCTAGATTGGAGGCCTCCCTTGATTCTGGTTCCTAGGGCACTCCCTTGCATAATGCTGGGCACTGCCGCATATGCGACAGGTGTTGTTGAGGCGGTAGCAGGGTCAGTCCCCATGATCCCTGCCGTAGTACTGGCAGATCTTCCCACGTGCTGCCCCTGTAGCCTGAGGAGGGGCCTGGACGGCGGGTCTGGGACTCTTACTGGGTTGGACAGGCATGGTAGGTGCTGGCCTGCGGAGCGGGGCTGAGGGTTGGGAACTTCCCGCTAGCTGAGGGCGGGTGTCGAAGCTCCTTTCTATGATCTGCACCTTTGCCAGGACTGCCGAATATGTCTCGAGCTCCATCACCAGTAAGTGCTGTCTGATCTCCGGGCGGAGACCCCACTGGAATTTTCTGGCCTTTCGGCCCTCATCCAACAATGTCTCCGGGGCATGTCGGCCCAACTCCAGGAACTTACAGGCATACTCCGACACTGTCATATTTCCCTGGACCAATTGAGCAAATTCCATTTCTTTTAGATGTTGGATGTGTTTAGGGAGATACTCCGCATGGAAGGCCGCTAGGAACTGCTCCCAAGTAACTGGTGCAGGCAGGGTGGCCCGCTTGAGCTCCCACCAACGTTCTGCTTCCCCTACCAGCATGTAGGAGGCAATGGCAGCCTTCTGCTCAGGAACTACTCCCAAGGTCTCGAAAGCTCTCTCAGTCTCTGCTAGCCAATATTGGGCCTCTTCGAAAGAGGATCCCCTTGAAAAAGTAGAAAGGTTCAGTCTTCTGTACCTCTCTATGAAGCCGGGGTCGATCAAGGAAGGAGCGGGGTCCCGAGGTAGAGGGACTGAGGCCGGCTGAGGGTGAACTGGGGGACCCTGTGGTGGCACCTGCTGATGTGGTGGGGGCACTGGAATGTGTTGTGGCGGCACCTGTTGGTACTGTGGCTGTGGTACCGGGTCGTACCGCGGCTGTGGTGCCGGGTGGTACTGTGGAGGAACAGGCTCCTGCCGGGGTGGCTCGGGATCAGCCTGCTGTAGCGGGGGCTCAACCTGCGCTAACGGAGGAGGTCCCGGTAACTCCCTTCTCTCCTATTGCCTTCGCTGGGCAGCTACGAGAGCCTCCACCATCTCGAATAGTCT
>NW_019013825.1:2470-22021 GCF_000150535.2 Carica papaya | reverse complement strand
GTCGGTCATTCTTCCTTTTTACCTGCTTACTAGGACTCCTGGGGGTCCATAAGGATATCCCCATACTCGTGAACCCAATATTTAGATTTTCAATTAACTGGCCATCTACATACCCCATATGGTAATGGGTGCCAAATACACTATCGGCTCGATACTCTGTCTGGTATAAAGGTGAACCATATTTTCAAACCCTTTTGGTATGGGATTCCTCAGCCTCGTTCGGCTAAGGTACTATCCATGGTAGAGTTTTTCCTATGTATCGGGTCCGTCCACCATTTCTTAGAGTACCCAATAAACCTTTCATATATAGATCCCCATTAACAAACAATTACCAATCGCCTACTAACATTTTATTTTATATTCACAGATCAATCAAACGACATTTAAGAAAACAATACATTTTTTATACCTTAACAATTGAGAAACGTAATTAAGGTCTCTATTTCAAATCAGTCAATTAGATAAAAATAACAATAAGACAATCAATAACAATGAAGCAATTAAATGTAATAATTTAAATTATACGACAGAACAATAAGCAATTTAGGTAGTATATAAAAATAAATAGACACATAAACAAGTTTAGAACAATCATATTCTGACTAGTTTTCCAACTCTACTAGTGACCTATAATTATTGTCAGGATTTTTTTAATTTTTACAAAATAAAAGATTATCTGGACCGTTGGATCGCTGGGCACACGGATGGCTCGCGTGGCTTCCTGCGTAGTGCCGGTGTCAGCGAGATTGCTACACAGCGTGCTTTAGTTTGCTGTAACTGCTGATTGGGCTGTCCCACGTGACCGAACTTTTTCTTTTTTCGTTTTAACCTCATATTTTAAAATTTTCTTTCAAAAACACCAATCGAATTCAGAAGTTTATTCATTTTTTTAAAATTATTTTCAATTTCTTCCATAATTTATTTTTTCTCAAAAATTCAAATGAATTAAAACAAATTAAATTAATTATTTTTATAATTTTTTTAAAATAAATAAAATAGAAAAATTCCTTCATCGGCCCAGGTATTACAATTTCAAATATTATCTGTATTTTTAGTGAGCATAATTATTTATATATATAAATATATAAAATGAAATTCAATAAATATTTTCATATATAAAATAAAACTTTAAATCTTAACCCTAACTAATATCTACTTAAAATGAAAACATCATAATTTGAAAAAACAGAATATTATATATACATTACACACACACACATATATATATATATATAACGCACGTACACTTTCAAACACAGAGAACATTGATTAGGCGAATATCTAATGTTAAATGGGTAGCAAATATTCATAGTAAAAACTTCACAATATAATTTTTCAATTTTATATAATTTTTCAATTTTTTAGTCATTATTAGTTTCAAAATTTATAAAAATTGTATATATAGTTTATTCATTAAGTGTATTGCACATGATAATTAATTTATTTTTAAAATTTGTAGTCATGCTATTAGTTTCAAACTTAAAAAAATGTAATTTATTTATTATGTGCATAGCACATGTTATTAATTTAATAAATTAATTGTTTAAATATATATTTATTAAATAAGATTTGAATAATATGTTTTTCAAATTTAAAGTTAATGGATGCAATTATTTTACGCCAGAAATTTTAGTTTAGATGATGATTAAAATCACCGACAACATTTTTACAACATGTCTATTTCTCGTGGCCTTCAATATATTGAATTCCTTCAAGTTGATAAGGAAAATAAAATTTTTAAAATTATTTATATAATGTTTATAAATATATAGAATAATTTTTATTTTTATTTTTATTTTTTAAATTTGCAGATGTAATATTTATGTCAGCAAATAGACACCGCATTAGTAATTTTTTAACCCATTTTGTCGACCTTTCTTAACCTATTATTAAGGTGTCTGAACTAAGTTGTCGAGCATTCGACATTGAATATGATTTTTATAGCAGCATCCAGCATTTTAATGAGAAAAGGAAGTAATATTTTTATTATTTTTTAGATGGTAAGTAAGTTGAAACTGAAACGATTGAGTTGTTAGCTTTATGATGGATTTTGGTTTGATTTTTATTTTTTCGTCAACTATGTTGGTTTCGGGCTTGAATTTTACAAAAAATTTGAGAATCCCATTCAAAATTTTTAATTGAGAATAATTGACAAAATGAATTAAAAAATTTGACAGTGATATTGACGTAATTAATTTGTTAACAAATTTAAAAAACTTGTGACGTGACTTATATATGTCACGTCTTTCGTCAGCAATAGTAGACACTGTTGAGAAAGTTAACAGAGAGAAAAAAACCTGTAGCATTTTTTGAAAGTTTAAGAAGAATTTTGAAAATAAATATAATGCATTGAGAATTTTGAATATTTTCGAATAATTAATAAAAAATTGGTATTTTAGTTAATTATATAATAATTAATGTATAAATAAAGTACTAGAAATAGTATTTAAAATTTTTTAATCCTAGTGTTGTTTTTTTTTTAATTTATTAGCTAATTTACATAATTTTATAAATAAAATCTATACTAAGTTAAAAAATAAAAACTGAAAATATGTTTATATATTAGTCTTAATTTCATTACGTTGTCATATCACTTTCTCGAGAATCTGAACCGTTGAATGATTGCGAAACGCGTGAAGTAAATAGATCCACTGCATGCAACCCGTGTCGTAAAGCCGCAAACGATCCGGGTCGGGTCCGTCCATTGGAATAAGCAGAGCTTTCTTGCTTATCTTGTCTTTATTAGCGTCGTTTTAGGGGCGAATCAGTGTCGGCTCTCGGGTTCCTTGCCCCAGCTGAAAAGCCCTTTTTGTTAATTTCTTATTTTTTATTCTTTCTACAAGGAAAAAAAAAGCACTTCCACAAAAAAGCACTTTCTCTCTATACAATCATTACCCATTGGCTATTGCTTTTGCCTTCCTCACCATCTTCTTGAAGATCGCTGTTTCCCGCTTTAAATCCTATGTTCTGAAGTTGGGTTCCTGTAATCACCAACCCAACTTCAGAAAATTCACGTTAGTGCTTCTTTCTATCTTTCCTTGAACGAGTTTATCAACAAACTCTCCTTACAAGTTATTCAATGTGATATTTATTTCATTACGATGCAATCGATTGATTGGAAGTTTTGCTGATTGAAACTCAAACATGGCAGTTTTGTACAAATGGAATGTACAAATCTAGTTTAGTTTTTAAAATTTTAATCAATACCCAGGAAAGGATTTTATTTCGGATACTTGATTGCTCTTTTTCTCTTTGATGATGACAAATTACTTTTCCATGCTGTATTTCTAACTTTTTTTTTCCTTTATGGAATGAACATATATAAGCTTATTCCTTTATTAATTTATATATCACGGTATGCTCTGTTTCATTCTATAATTTTCTTTTTCTTAATTTGAATTTTAACGGGCAGAATGGTGGATGTAAGGTTAAGCCAATGGTTGAAACTTTTAGTATGTGGAATGATATTTCTGAAGACAAAGGGCTCTTTTGTGGGAATAACATATGTTCAAAATGCACCGGAAAAAGGGGCTGGTAAGAAATTCTATCACATACTATATTGATTGGTATCTTGGCCCCAGAAAAGTTTGGTTGTGTGTTCATGGTCTGATTTGCTTTGCAGTTTGTTTGGATGGTAGCCCACCAGCTTACCATTTGGATAGGGGATTTGGTACCGGGATTAAGAGTTGGTTGATTCAACTTGAGGTTTGTTCTGTTGTTTCACTCAATATATATAAAGATGAAGGAAAAGATAAAGGCAAATTGCAGCAATGGAAAATAGAGGAATACAAATTAGGTTAACTTCATTAGACTTTTAGATTTTGTTAATCTTGAAAGTTATTTTAGTTTCAAGTGTTTCAATGAATTACAGGTGAAAGCATGATTTTCACTTGTCTGTGGGATATTCAATAATTGTCTGTACTTTTAATACAATATGCTTTTGTTTTTTGGGTTCTAGGGAGGAGGATGGTGCAACAACATCACCACTTGCCTTGGTAGGAAGAACACCCGGTTAGGTTCATCCAAACAAATGGCCAAGCAAATTCCTTTCTCAGGTATCTTGAGCAACAGGAGAGAATTTAATCCAGGTATTACTTTGTATCTTTGCTAAATCCTGTTCTTGAAGATAGGTTTTCCAAAGTTATATATGTTTTCATTTTTTTGTTTGAATTATTCAGACTTTTACAACTGGAATCGAGTCAAAGTCCGATATTGTGATGGATCATCGTTTACTGGTGATGTACAAGCAGTCAGTCCAGTAAGTTATTTGAAGTCAAAAAAGAATTTGGATGTTCCGTTTCGATGGGAAAAACTTAAATCATAGCTATGCTTAATATTTCGTGAAAAGTTAATCAGATAGTAATTTGATCAGGCTACTAATCTTCACTTCAGAGGTGCAAGGGTTTGGCTTGCTGTCATCGAAGATCTATTAGCTAAAGGAATGAGAGATGCTGAAAATGCAAGTATACTTTACTGTCTGGCAACTTTAAACCTTATTTACTTATCCCTTATTCTAAATAATTTTTCTGCATCAATTACCACAGGCTATTCTTTCTGGTTGTTCGGCTGGTGGCTTGGCTTCCATTTTGCATTGCGATAGCTTCAGTGCTCTCCTACCAATGGGTACCAAAGTAAAATGCCTTTCAGATGCTGGTTTCTTTATCAATGCGTAAGCCTATGATTAGGACCTTTGCCCTCACCTTATGTCCAAGCATGTTATCATGTTTCTCTATGCAATCGAACAATTCCATGGTTTATGACAGGCGAGATGTTTCTGGAGCACAGCATATTGCAGCATTCTTTAGTGAAGCAGTTGAAACACATGTACTCTTACATGCTCTGGCTTTCTGATCATTGCTTTTCCATGAACTTTATACTCATACGCTATTTACGTTCCCAGCCTCTAGTGTTATGGTTCCAAGTAAACAAAACTACTTTCTTTTTCCTGTAAAGGAAAAAGATAGTTCCTTTATACCACTTTTTGTCTGATTGAAATAATGATGATATTATTCTGATTCTGAATCTATATTTTCTGTGTGTAGGGATCTGCAAAAAATTTGCCTCCATCATGCACCTCAAGAATGACACCTGGGTTGGTAAGTTTTCTTGTATGATGGACATATATTCGTTTCATGCTTCAACATATCCTCTTCTGTCTTACCAATAGTTTTAAGTAATTTGCAGTGTTTCTTCCCACAGTACATGACACGACAAATACAAACACCACTTTTTATTTTAAATGCAGCCTATGATTCTTGGCAGGTTGGTACAAATTGAGTCCTCATTTGCTGTTATGCTTGGAATCAATTCTTTTCTCATTTATAGTAGTGCTCATTTAACTTCATTAACTGAATTATTTGTATGAGATTGTTCCCTTGCTTTACGAGCTATAAACAGGCGAATAAAAAAAAATCTCCTTATTTATTCTCTAAATATATGTTTTCGGGCTACTATTTCTTGGAATATGTTGTTTGCATAAATATCAATTGTAATTAAAATCTTCTGGACAAAAAATTCAAAATTTTTCTTTAAAATTCAAAATTTGATGTTTGTTGATTGCTAATGCCAGGGGTGATCATATTTCTTCATTAATAATTTAATATGGAAACCTTCTATCGCTTTAGGCATGTGGGCTCACCTATTCAAAGGGAAGAGTAGATTAAGGAGGATGTTAGTCATGAAGTTGGAGCAGATTAGGCCAAATTAAAATTTGTTATTAAAATACTCCAAAACAATAAAAAGCGAGCCAGTTTGAAACTGAAAATTCTAGGAAACAGTCATGAGGCAATCTATATTATGTTTCCATAATTTATCCTCAATAGAGAAATTTCTATATTCAGAAGATATGTTTAGCTGAAAATGAAGATGTGATGTCTGATTCATAGTAGTACAGGACGCGTTAAAACAAACACCAGGTTCATTTGTCAGAAAATTAGGAAGTCTGCACTGGTGAAGAAAGTGATTCATAACAAATAGATGGACCCAACAAGCTTAAGGATACTCTATGATGATGTGGCTTGGAGAAGTTAGAAGATGTAAATTTTAAAAAAATTAATAATTTACAGGGGGTTTTTTGGTTGGGAAAATTGTGGGAAAAGTAGCTGCATACTATGACTAGGTTGGAGGTGAGCCTTAATTGAATCATGAAAATAGCTGCATCTTCCCCTTTTTCCCTATTTATATCTGATTTCCTTGACATTGATGATGGAAGGTTGATCCTGGCTTTACCCAACTTCTTATCAAGAGGCATCTGCTATAAATAAATGTTTTGTATCTTTTTCCTTTTCTTAATATTTATAATGAGTCTGAAATTTACTGATTTACAAGATTGTTGTAGGTTCTCTATGTGTGAATTTCCTTTAATATTCAGTGATGAATTTTCTTGATAGACGTGGGATATGATTTCATGTTTCTTCCAGAACCTTTTTTTCTTTAATTTTTAGTTAAAAAACAGCTTGCCTTTAGCTTCTTGGATAGAATGAGACTTAGTAAGAAGTAAAACATTAACAACCATTAGAGTGGTGAAAACGGAAAACATTACCTTTCTTTGTACAACTTTAAAATCAGTTTGATCTTCTTATTTGAATACACATAATTATAAGTTGAGATGCCTAAGAGTCGGTAGTACAAAGTGATATACATATTTGAACAATGGTTTATTGATGTCTTCTATTGTAAAGCTGCATTTGGCTCGATTCCCAATTAATTTATCATTTTAGTTCTCACTTTAATATTAATATATATAAGAAGGACATAATTTATGGTGTTTAATTTCCTACCTCACATTTTGAATTCCTTGATGATGGGAATTCAATTCTCACCTTAGAAGGTAGAAATTGAGTTCTTGCTATTTAAGGAATTTTAAGATGGAGAGCTGCTAAGTAAAACACAACAAATTATATTCTAAATATGCATTATAAGACTAATATGCAGATTAGAACTGGGAAAAGGAATAAGAATTGAACACAGGATTAATGAATTTTGGTTATGATTCCAACTGAATTTTCTATAATCCTGCAAATATTCTTTCTAATTCAGATAAAAAATATTTTGGCTCCTCGTGTCGCCGATCCGAGTGGCTATTGGCAAAGTTGTGAGCTTGACATAAAGAATTGCTTGCCCAATCAGCTCAAAGTCATGCAAGGTAACTAGCATAACGCTGTCACTTGAGCAAATATTGTTAAGTTTCATTCTAGAGTTCTTAGAAATATGTTCAAGTTGAAAATTTTTTGTTGAGAGCAGAAACCTCTAAACATAAACTTACTGGTTCTGTCTAAGAATATGGAAGCAGTTATTTATTATCGGCAAACTAGTTCATTTCCCCAGAGAGTGGAAGCAAAATCAGAAAATTGATTTGCTTAGTCTCAATTCCATTATCTATTTACATATTAATTTTTGTAGATCTAAATTGTATTTATGAAGTAGATAAGTGCCAAATTGGGTTTTTATGACTCATCTTAAAGACATCTAGGTATGACAATTCACCCTATTACAACTTCACTTGGGTACTACTGTCAGATTTCAGGTTACAGTTCCTCAGCGCACTGATTGCACTTGGCAAATCTTCATCTAGGGGAATGTTTATAGATTCCTGCTATGCTCATTGCCAAACCGAAACACAGAAGACATGGTTCTGGCCTGACTCTCCAATGTTGAGTAAGAAGGTAAGAGGTTGCATCGATTATCCTAGTTCCTTTCTTTGCATTTTTTCGAGTAATTTGATTCATGCTTATTTCTTTACTTATCAAGAAAGAAATTATTGGTTCCTTTCTTCTTTCAAATAGACAATTGCAAGGTCAGTTGGAGACTGGTTTTATGACCGTATTCCTTTCCAGAAGATAGATTGCCCTTACCCCTGCAATCCTACTTGCCACAATCGTGTTTTTGATCCACAAAAAAATCCAGAAATCTAGATTTCCCATATATACATCGATTCTTTTTATGATGCCTAGTTATAGTCAAAATATATTATCAAAGTCGAAGAAAAAAATAGACGTAAAGAAAATATGATTCACAAAACCCTCAAAATAAGGGAAGGATGCAACTGCACTCAACTACTGTGCCGATTGTTCTCAACCATTGTTTATGTATTCATTATCACCTTAATATGGAATAAACTGAGATCAATTTTACTTGATCATGTATTGGCCGAAAGTCATTGAATGAAGACTGATTAGAGTTTCTCTCGCTATTGAGCAAAATGGTATGAGACATCTGCAATATGCATTTGTTGTGAAGATGAGAAATCCTTGAAAGTACTAATAGAAGGTACACACATTCATGATCCACTATTTCCCGTTAAGCAGCAGCTATAAACAAAGAAGTTTGTAGCCTGCATTATTATGTGTTTTGATAAGATTGCTGTATCTTGTTTATTAAATTAAAAAAAATAAGGAAAAAAGGGACATTTTAGAAATTTGGTACCCAGATAAAACATTAGTTTGTCTTTTTAAAAAGAAAAAGTCAAATTTAATTGGAATTTGAAGGTATCACTTGGGAAAATTGTCAAAAAATAAGAACATGGTTCCTACATCATGCCTATTTAAAAATAAAGATGGAAAACAATATTTGAGAAATAAAGGGGCAAAAGTGGAAGTTTTTATATTTGAGGTACCTGCATAATATTCAAAATAAAAAAACACAATTTATTAATTTGATTAAAATAAATTTTTTAAGTTAGCAGTTTTTTAGTGATAATGATATCCTATAATGAGATGTCAAGTAAAAAACCTCAGCTTGCAATATATCTAAGAGATTTTATTTTATATTAAATATTAATTAATATAATATGTTGCACATATGACTCTTTTTTTCTTTTTTTAAAAATTGCTTGGGTATTGGTTTTTCTTTTCATATATTTTATTATTTTGGATATTTTCGTCTCAATTTTTCTTAATAAATTACCCTTTAATTTGTTTAATTTCTTGCTTTTCCTGTAACTTGTTGACTCCAATTGATATGATTATTAAGACATTTTCTTCAAGAAGAATTGTTTCTATGCAAATAGGTGCAATGTTTTGTGTGATAATATTGAAGATTTAGTGAATTGTTATCATTATCTGGTACCAATGATTTTACCATTTGTGATACGAGAAGATTTTCTACAGTGTAAATGATTTTTTGGAATTGATGGTAAAGGAAAATTAGGTCCTTTAATAATTGTGCTTTATTGTCTATAAGAACTTGGTTTGAGGATAATATTTATTGTAATGTTCTTAGATGTACATATGATCGTACATTTACTGTTATTTTTCAATATCTTTAATGATATTTGGTTATCAATGCAGCTGTCAAGATGAGTTAGTAAATAAGTAGTTTTATGAGGACTTAGATATTATCAAATGTGATAATCCGGTAAAATTGTAATTATAAACTTAGTAAATTTATTGTTTCTCCTTCAATGAGCTGGTGTATAAGATTATAATCGACATATAACTACAACATAATCCTATGTGCATTCAATTCTCCTTCCACTACGACAGAAAGAAAGAATTAAGATGCTTTTTTCTTTCCCCACTTCAGTGGCTTTTTTCTATAGTTGAATAAGTACATGGTGGATTACATACAAATTGCAGCATAATTTTTGCCTACATAATTGTCGGGAAAACTCATACATGTTATCTTTTTTTCCCCACCGTTGAAAGTGTTGCCACGTGGGAGACTGCCATTCATATACTTTAGCTGTGATTTAATTTTTGTATCCGTCACTAAAAAGTGTTGACAACTAGCTCATGATTTTAGTGGTGGTATTAAAACTATTGTAAAAAGTGCAACAAAATTAAATGGCGTTAAAACTGTTACTAAAATAAATATAATTTTATCTATATTTTTATATTTTAAATTTTCTTTCAAATTAAAATCTAATATTATATATTGAAAGTTTACAAACTCAAATCCATGCTTAAATTAGTAAGTGGATACAATCATTTACTAATATTAGTAGAGTTTCACAAAATCTAATTGTATCATTGAATAATATCCTACAAACTTTAGTACACAAGTTAGTTCATATTGTATACTACCTGATTGATCATGATTTGCACTCAGCAGATCATGCAAAGGACTTATTAAATACTTGAAGGGATTGTCATGTGGTTTCTCGATTAGCATTACCACCAGATTTGTCACAATTTTATAATGTGTTCTAGGTCTCTTCCTTGAGGAAATAAATCCAAGAACTATCACATGAGCTCCATTTGTGACCAATCAACTTGAAGGAAAATTTAACTTATGAGAAAAATGTGTGTTGATTTTAATAAATGACAAATACTTAATTAAAACTATTGTTGCTTTAAGATTATATTTAAAACTAATAGTCGACCCAAGAGTTAAAACAATTAAATGTATTGTGAAGCATTTTTCATGAGCTGAAGGGAAAAAAGAAGAAGACATGAATATATACTCTTTAAAAACCTCAAGAAAGAGCTTGAAGAAGAAACCAAAGAAAGTAGGTTTCTATGTATCTTTTCTAGAAGTTGTGTAACTCAAGAAGAAACTTCTCTTATATTGCAATATTAAAATTTTAAAGAAAAGAATTTTCGAAAAAGGTTTTTAATGCATTAAATATTTTACAAACCAAAATAGTCATGAATCACTTTGAAGATACACTCAAGCATTACTCGAATCACGTCAATTTCTAACTGAAAAAATGATTTTTTTTACTATTAAAAAGGACGAAACAATGCAGTTTTCAAAACTATCTAACTAATTTTTTGTCTGTTTTGTAAATATCTAGTATCTAACTTTGAAAGTAGCAGTGAAGAGATGTGAATAAGAAAGACAATAGAGAAAATAGAGTGTGTGAGTGAGAGAAAAAAAATTCATTAAAAAACTTGAAGATCATTATTAAAAATATTTTCTACTCCACCTACTCATTTGAACTTTATGGAAAACATCTATTTTTAAAGAAACAACCTTAAAGTAACTTTTTAAGTCTTCTTTAAATAATTTTTTATGGAATATGTAAATAAGTATTTCCAACGATGATTTATGAAAGAAACCCATTTGAGAAAATCTTTCCTTAAACTAAAATGAAATTTCTTAAGTTTGTGCTATTAATTTTTATTTTTTAAATAATTGAAAATCTTGGATTATCTTTCAGAAAGATATTTCAAAGAATCTTCACTTGATTGTTGAAGAAGATTGTGCGTCCTATCAAAGAATAAATTCTTGTTTTTTCTTGAAACTAATGTGATGATCAAGGAACTTCTTGCACTAGGATATTAGTTCTAGTTAAGATTCTAGACGTATTCTATTGTAAATATACTCATGGGTTAGCGAGAATGTTTCTACGGCTTAATGATGTATATGTCATATGTAGAGAATTTTTATCATAACTGCCTCTTATAGAGCATGATCGAAGCACAATCTCATATAAATAATAAAAATTATTATTACAATAAAATGCATAAGCATTATCATCCCTTGAATATATGTACAATCTTTACATACAGTGTGAGACTTTAATATTTTTTTTTATTATAACTCTTAAAAGTATAAAGCAATAACCACAAATTACTGATACTCATAACCTAACTTCCGAAATATCTCGCCCAAAACCCCCACTATTTAGTAGTGGTACCTTTGGTATTTGAAAGGGAAATAAGTGGGTGAGATTCACCATCTCCATAAATGACATACTATGGTATCACATCTTTTATCATGCAATATATATACTCAAGTAGAATAATAGCTATAAAATCATATATATCGTATAATAGCATAAACAGAGTCACAGTGCTACATTGTACAATGAGTCTGTTGTATGGTTTTTTGAGTGATGTTCAAGTTGCTACTAGAGGAACCGCCAGCCTTATCAAGTTCTTCACCCAAACCATTGGTGAAAAATATAGGTTGATTTTATTTTTTCTTTTGCAAGAGTTGATAGTCAAGAATCACATGTGACTTCTTTTTACAGTAGTTACATTCATTATTTGTCTTATAATGAGATTGTATATGTCTAATGCTATTACAAAATTAGCATTGAACTTTGCTATAATCTCCATTTGATTGCTTCATTTGAGGCCTGCCATAACAAGTTGAAAAAAATAATATCAATAGAATTGGTTTAGCATCTAAAACGGCTTGAGTGCGTAGTCTGGTTTCCTCACAAAGAAAATCACCTAAAATTTAAAATTGAATCAATATCTATTATTCCTTGATTTATTATATTGGCTCTAGTATTCTCATACTCAGGTATGAGTTTCATGAGAAACTATAGTACCCTACTCTTATCTCTTTTTTTCTTTAATTATTGGTAGGCTGACTTTTCAACAAAGTTCAAAGACACCACATCTAACTTAATCCATAATCCCAACAATTAAGCATAAAAGGTTCTTATATCCCAATCATCTTGATTAAGTTTAGCATAGCATATTCAATTTCAAATTATCTATCTGGTTTGTTTGAGAATTACTTTTTTAAGGGGATCCCATATTGAACTAGCAGTACAAAATGATATCGAATTCAAAGCAATATCTTTCTTAACAGAACTCAAAATCCAAGTAATAATTCTAGCATTATTTGCCTTCCATTTTTCCTTTGATTTATTGTCAATAGGTTCTATCAATGATCCATATAAAATTCTACAGAATTCTTTCCCTTATATGAACAATTGAAAATGAAGCTCACAAAGAGGATAGTTTTTCCCATTAAACTTAGCAGAGATAGTATCCAATCTTTCAAAATCTATGAAGTGACGAAAGACAAAGTATAGATTGTACTTGAAGAATGGTTGAAGTCAAAGACAAGCACCAAAGAACACTGAATGATTGCCTGCAATAGCCGAGAAGCCAAAGCAGAAAATATTTCTAACAAAACCAAGAAATTCTAGATTATCACAGCTCTGATACCATGATAATAAAAGATAGAAATTGATGGGCATAGAAAATTGATCTCCCTTTACTAATACAATCTCTTTATATATATAAAGAAGGAAAAAAAAAATACTAATTAAGAAATAAGACTAACTAGGAAATATAAAATTAAGTACATAATTATAGGAACCTATTAAAGAACATAATCTACTAAACTTATGGAATTAACATCACCGCAATTATACCTAACATTATGGAATTAATATGACCACAACTATAGCTAATTGTGTTGACAAATAAATTCTCTTTACTTAACCTACACTCAACATGTGAATATGAACTAAGATATTAGGGAAACAAAAATAAGAATTAATAAATGCCATGAGAATACCTAAGGTAAGTAGAATTAATTCTTCACTCAATGAGATAGTTGAAGAGACCTCTCCAAAGAGCACTCACAATACCTGAAAGCTAACGCTTAAAATAAAGAACTTGAACTTTATTGATTTAAATGATAAGTTTACAACCAAAGGAATAGGGCATTTATATATTCATAAAATTTACTAATCTGAATAGAAATTAGAAACTACATTTTAGGAGAATTTTAAGTACATTCTTATATAGGATTCTAATTAAAAAATTAAATTAAAGAAGAATAAACATAAAAAAAATAAAATTCTTCTATCCTGAATTGGATTCCTTAATTGTGGCCGAATTCTTACTTCTCATCTTAGTTGGATTTGAACTTTATTAATTAATTAATTTTTGGTGGAGAAGTTGTGTTGAAGATACCGTAAAAAGCTTCCTCACTGAAGTAGAAAAAAACTCTATCCATGGATTTTCAACTTGGGTAAGGAATCATCCTCATTTGAGCTTTCCTTTGTAAACCATGATTCCAACTCCTTAAAATATTAATTGATGAAGAAAGAAAACCATTTAGGACTTTTAAAGATAGAATTCGACACTCATAAAGCTTCTTTACCACAAATCTTGGTTTATAGAGGATTCATGTTGCCGTATTCCACCAAGAGAGGAATTGTAGACGAAAATGACCTCTTAGGTGGGACACTCCTCCCTTTCTAATTCTCATCCAAACATGCGATATTATAGGAGAATGCATGGCTGGCCTTCATCATGGCAGAATGGGCCAAACTCCCTTCATTTATGGGTCTTTTCTTTGTGCTCAAGCTTGTATTCTTCATGGATCCACTTTTGGACGAATAGTTGGAATTTTTTCTTGAGTTTCTTAGTGTTAACTCTTGTGATTGGTCCATTGGGCATCATTATACTCTTTCCAAGTGGTCCAAGCCCATCTTGCATTATGTCAAAGTCTTATTTATCCCATGGAGCTTCATATGTGGACAGTTTAGGGCCCAAACAACTTGCTTGGTCCTTTGGGACACTTGGTCACATGCTTGGTGGCTTGAGAAACTTTGGTTGTAGCTTGTATGGGTTCATTGATCCTGAGAATATTCTATATTACCTTGGTTCACATCAACCCCCTACTTCGAAAGGATTCATTCTTGAATTAAAACTAACATCAAAAGGAGAAAGATCGACAACATAAAAAGTAGTAGAGACGACAAACTCACCAGGTAGATCAATCTTGTAGGTGTATCACTAATGTGTTCCAAGACTTAAAAAGGTTCATCTCCCTTGGGATCTAACTTAGATTTTTTTTTATTTAAGAAATCTTTCCTTTTGCATATGAACCTAAACCAAGTCACTAGGTTAAAATACAACATCCTTCATTCATTTGTAGGAATTGTAGGTATATGATTCATTCTACTTTTCCAAGTGTTGTCGTGCCTTCTCATGTATAGCCTTAACCACTTTTACTCTTTGCTATTCATCGACATTGACAATTTCCTGTAATGGTAAAATAGTTAGTGGACTAAACCATACACAATCTCAAATCGTGAAAACCTTTGATGTGATGTCCCAATACTCAGTACGACATCAATATCTAATAACATAATAGATATGAGTGCAAAAAATAACGTATACATCCACGAATGTAAATCATCCCTTACATAAACTGAATATACATCACTAAGCTTAATGAATTAGCTACACACTTTACAAAATAATGGTTTAGTTAATTCTACAAAATGTAAAAAAGATTCCTTCAGAGTACAAAAGAGGAGCACTCGTCATCTACTAGTTCGCAAACAGATCCAAACAAGCATCAAGGGGAAGCTCGAGTGGCAATTCCTCAAATTCGTAATTGTTTGGGAGGATGGATTAGGGGTGAGTTCTATGACACTCAGTAAGAAAAAAAATATTTAAATCATGCTATCAAAGTTTCAAGAGTTGCACTTTTATTTTAAAGATAATCAATCTTGTACCACTTTAATCTAATTGACCTTACTTTCCTCGTCATACATCACTAGTTTAGGAATTTTCAAAAACCTTTTGTTTTAGTTATGAAAATTGTTTAAAAATACATATCAAATCATAGGCATAATGATATAATAGTGAGAAACATAAGTCATCAAGAAGCAAAACAGTAAATATGTTGTAAACATTGATAACAATCTTAGACCTAACATATCAATTGTGTATTTCAATTCAATTTTACAGATCTTCGTGCGAAGCTGGTAGGGCCTATATGAACTAAGGACAGAGGGGATCCTCGACTACCACTGTGAATGGGAAATAATGCAATACAATATGATCTATCGATCCATATTCTATTATCACGACATTACAACATCAATGTGACCCCTACAATCAGTCATGATTCACTCTCATTAGAGGGAACAACAGTATTATTTACAGGGAGTGGTTCACCAACAGTCAGTAAGGATAGATAAGAGAACCCCTCAATGATAACGGTTAATAGATTTTAGTCGTTTATTTCATTTTCAGATAAAACATGGCATAGTATTTTAATAACCAAATTCAAAACAATCAGATTTCAATTTAAACACACATGCATGTATCCCTACACGCATACCAGTGCACATGGTAGACCTGCGCGCGCACACACCCACATGTATGCATCCCTGCATGCATACCAGTGCGCACACACATCGACATAGTTGTGCCTTCACTAATTTGAACACACTTCTATCATTTTCATCGTGTGTTTCCATTCATTTCCACTCAAAATCATTATCAACATACAAAATCATCATGCATATCAATTTCATGTTTCATTTGCATCAAAATAGAAACAATCGTTGAACAATTTATCATGCATTTAGGACTATCAACATGCAAACATGTTTCAATCCTTTTAATGGTTTCAAAATTATTAAAATAAGTAATTGAAGCACATAGAGAAATAGTAGGTCTCTTACCTTTAGTGTAGAGTCTTCAAGTTTTAAAGAAAGAAAGCTACACGTGGTGGTTCAAAGAGGAGAGCTTGCTGGAGCAATGTGTTGCAAAAGTGCTCTCAGTTTGTAGAGAAAATCTACAAATGATGGAGGCAGAGGAAGAAAAAAAGAAAAAAAATTCTCAGGTGAGTGGTTTAACACTCCAAAAGGAAGAAAAAATCTTAGAAAAAGGAAGCAAACTCATTGTGCGATCAAGCTTAGTCGATTTTGCACTGTGAAAAAAGATGGAGTGCACGACCCTTCGGTGAATTCTTTCCTATATCACTTTTTCTCTCTCCCTTTGCTGAATGAAAAAGATGAAGGAAGAAGAACAAAATGAGAGAGAGAGAGAATCGATCGCCCTTTTATAAGGGGAGGGGAACGCGTGTGATCTATTGGATCATATGCAATCGTTTTTAGCCATTATTCAACTTAGTGGCCAACCAGCTGGGTGGATAGTCTTTGCTTGGCTGCCAGGTGTCGAGCTGGATTGTTTGCAATCTTGTTCAACACTATTTCCCTATACGCAGGTGTGTTGGCCTATTGCATGGGTGAAGCTTTTTTCCTTGTGAGGCATGCATGCCTACGAGGCAATCCCGTAGGTTCCCGCGAGAATTTTCCCTTTTTTATTTTTTATATTATTTAAAATTCCATGAATCAAAATAAAAATTTTAAAACATAGTTTACACATAAAAATAATTTGAAATTGAAATAGTAAAATAAAATAGAAATTTAAGTACAATCTCCATATAGGTTCAGGGGTGTTATATTCTCCCCTCCTATAAAAATTTGGTCCTCCAAATTTGAGGATTCAGAATATTTCAGGATATTTCTTCCATAACTCGTCTACTAGTTCCCACATGGCCTCATCGAGAGAATGATTTTCCTAAACAACTTTGACCATGGGAATGGTCTTATTCCTCAGGACCTTTTCTTCCTGGTCAAAAATCTTGATAGGGTATTCTGAGTACGACACGTCCGAATGGATAAGAAGTTGTTGGTGCAGAATGGTATGAGAAGGATCATGGTGATACTTCCCGAGTATGGAGACATGGAAGAAATCATGTAAGCCCATGAATTCCAGTGGCAAGGCAACACGGTAAGCCACTTGACCAATGTGTTCTAAAACCTTGAAAGGTCCAATAAAGCAAGGACTTAATTTTCCTTGTTTGCTAAAGTGCATGTTTCCCTTGTATGAAAAAACTTGAGAAAAGCATGATCACCCACTTCGAACACCAAGTCCTTTATGCAGTTATCAACATACTTTTTCTGTCGATTCTAAGTGGTAATAAGATTCTTGCAGATGAGAACGATCTTACTGGTTATTTCCCGAATAAAGTCATCAGTCTTCGAATGTCATTTATTTCCAACCTCACTCTAGCAAGTAGGGGATTGACAGGACTGACCATAGAGTTCTTAATAGTGAACCATGCTGATACTTGAGTAGTAGCGGTTATTATAGGCAAACTTAATCAGAGGCAAGTGGCAATCCACCAAAGTTTAGCATGCAGACACGTAACATGTCCTCCAACATTTGAATGGTCCTTTCGAATTGACCGTTTATCTAAGGATGATAGGCAATACTGAAGGATAGATTGGTGCTTAGAGCTTCCTAGAAATAGGTCCAAAATTGGGGTGTGAAATAGAGGTTCTTGCTGGAACTATAGAAATTAAAACACGATGGAGTCTAACTATCTCCTAAACATATAACGTGACAAACTTACAAACTGAATTTGTGGTTTTCACGGGCAAGATATGAGCTAATTTGGTCAATCTATCGACTATGACCCAAATTGCACTGGGCACGAACCCCGTTCTTGAAAATCTAGTGATGAAGTCCATACTCTCATACTCCCACTTCCATTTTAGAATAGGAAGACATTGGAGAAAACCACTAGATCTTTGATGTTCCACCTTAACCTGTTGACACGTAAGACATTTGGAGACAAAGTCAACAATGTCATGCTTCATACCTAGCCACTAAAAAGGGCACTTCAGATCCTAATACATTTTTGTGCTACTAGGATAGATAGCCAGCTTAGAGGTATGAGCCTGCTTAAGAACGTCTAATGTGAGCTTAGGGTTGTTGGGTGCCTATAATTGTTCTCAAAATGTAATAATACCATTATCAAGCATTCTGAAATTAGACTAATCTATGGGGCTTAACTTCTCATTCTATTAGTACACATCAGGATTTGTAGACTAAGCTTTTAAAATTCTCCAAATGATAGTGGGCTGGCTCGAATATGAGCAAGGTACTATGATAACTCAATTGAAGTTCCTGAACTGTCTCGAGTAGTTTCCAACCGAAGGTCAAGATTGTGGCCAACATAGCAACATTCTTTTTTCTCAAGGCATCCGTAACAACATTACCTTTTCTTGGATCGTATAAGATTTTATAGTTATAATCATTTAATAGATCCATGCAACGTCTCTGCCTCATAATGAGTTCTCGCTGAGAAAATAAGTACTTCAAACTTTTATGATCTGTATAAATCTCAAAAGTTTGGCCGTACAAATAATATTGTCATATTTTGAGAGTAAAGACAATGACCGTCAACTCAAAGTCGTGAGTGGGGTAGTTATGTTCATGTCACTTCAATTGTCGGAGAACCATAGGCTACTACCCGATCGTATTGCATGAGCACACAACCCAAGTCAATATGAGGTGCATCACACTATACGTAAAAACCACCGGTATTGTCTTGAAGAATAAAAAATGGGGCGGTAGTCAACCAGCTCTTGAATTCAACAACACTCTCCTCAAAAGTGGGATCCTAATAGAATTGAACACTCTTCCTAGTATGCTAGGTCAAAAGAGTAGAAATACAAGAAAAGCCTTCGATTAAGTGGTGGTATGTCTTGCCAATCCTAAGAAGTTTCAGACCTTGGTGACATTAGTCGACTGATTCCAGTTGATCACTGCCTCAATCTTAGAAGGGTCTATAGAAACGCCATGATCGAAAATGACATGACCAAGGAAAGAGATTTGATCAAACCAAAAGGAACACTTGTTGAATTTGGCATAGAACTTATGCCATCAGAGAGTTCTCAGAACATAAGCTAGATGGACAATATGATCATCATAGTCCTTGGAATACATGAGAATGTCATCAATAAGGACAATGACAAAGTCATCCAAAACAGGCTTGAAAATCCTATTCATGAGATCCATGAAGATAGCAGGGGCATTAGTTGGCCCGAAGGGCATGATCCAAAACTTAAAATGGCCATAACGACAGCAAAACACCGTCTTAGAATGTTTTCAGTTTTAGTCCTCAATTAGTGATAACCTGATCTGAGTTCAATCTTGGAGAAGATTAACGTACCTTGTAACTAGTCGAATAAGTCATCAGTATGGGGCAGGGGGATACTTGTTCTCAATTGTTACATAATTGAGTTCCCTATAGTCATAC